>JANZLQ010000022.1:27607633-27623305 GCA_026212715.1 Elanus axillaris | reverse complement strand
CCGGGGGGGGGGGGGCCGGGACTTAGTTTTTTGTAAGTACACGGACACCTTCAGCCTCCTTTAACTTTAAAACCCCAGGCCGGTGTTTTCCAGAGACGGCGCTACTGCAAAATAGCACTGAAAAGTCCTATTTCGGTCCTTTCAACAAAAAATACCGCCCGTGTCTGAATGCCGATGGCCATCGCAACGCGGAGTCAAGGTTGTTCGAATTGGCAGCGCAGGGTGTGGGGTGATTTTGTCCGTGTTATTTCCTTCCTTTGTCTGGTTATGTCTTTCACGAAGGAAAATGTGTTTCCCCAAATGGAAGTGTTTAGACCCAAGGGCAGGTGTGGGATGTTGACGCTGCCCTCGAGTGTTTTTGATGGACTATGTTTCAGCCCAGTTTTGTCCCTGAGCAGAAAGGATGAACCTTGAGATCTAGTGCTTTCCTTGGCTTCATCATCTGCATATTGTCTTCGGCTTTAGATTGTCGGTGAATTTGCACATACTTCATGCACGTGTGCGTTTTCGAAGCCCCGTTGCTGTTGCACGATCGGAAACGGGTCGGTCGGAGCGGGCAGCACGTAGAGCTGAACACAGTGAGATGGTCACATTGCAGCCAACTGCATTCTTTAGGCGTTGTCTGTGTCACTGCTGGGTGCAATTGAACTGCTGACCGCTCGGGAACCCGAGCCAAGTAAATTCCATTTTTTGTTAATAGTTTTGTCCTGGAAATGAAAAGAATCAGGCTCCTCAAAAACAACACCAACAAAAAAGAAAGTCAGGAAAGAACACTTTGAGTTTGCTGAATGCCACTAGGGTGTTGTGCTTTCTAGAAGCTGCAATCAGCAGTCCCTTAACCTCCCATTAGGATTGCACTGCCAGGTTTTACAGCCTCCGTGGAAAGGATTGGTCTAAACGTGTGGTACCATCCTACTCTGATCTGCCCAGATACGCCTCCCCATTTCTTTTCCTCTTCCAATGAGAAAATGCAGATGTACATTCTCCTCTTCTCTTTCCCTCCTTTATTCACATAAGCCTGAGCAGAGAGTACTCCATCAGGGATGCTACATCTCTAGTACAGCAGGGCTGACCCAGAGCTGGCAACTTCAGCTGGTTTTTTTAACCCCTTTCTTGACCAGAAGTCTTTTAAAAAGACAATTTATTTTGGAAGCATGCAATGATGAGCTAGTAATTATGGTGCTGAACAGTTCATGGCGCAGGAAGCTTCCAAACTGACATGCAGCGGGCAAGTACTGTCTCAGAAACAAAAAAACAGCCTTAGGCTGCGGGAGATTGTAAAATATATGCTCACGTGGACATGGGGAGAGAAATAGGCACAAGGAGATAAGTGGGAGATGTAGGAAGTAGATGTCAAACTGCCATGTGTGCTCAGGGGACTTGTAATCTAAATATAGTGGCAGAATCTATAGTGGTAACAATCACTAGTGATTTTTTCACCTGGCTGCTTGGTTACCATGGCGACTGACATTACATTTAAATGAGAAAAGTAACTGATTTCCCCAACGGGGATCTTTTGAATGGTAAGGATGAAAAAGGCCTTTTTTGTGGGACTCTTCAGAAACACGGAGGGGAACCACATGGGGAACAGGAGGCTGGTAGCAAGAAAACAAAACTATTCTAGGAAGATGTGGCAGGCTGGGCATTGGGGTTTGCCAAGGAAGCACGTTTGGAACAACATGGGGCTTTTGAGACATTGGTGTGGGTCACCAGAAGCTGCCATCACCTGCCTGTGTCCTGTTTGTCCCATTATTTTTCCCAGTTCAGCTAGCGGATTCAGTTTTTGTGCTAACATCTTGCCCTCCTTCCCAGTCAGACTTTCATTTCAGGATATGGGGCCTGAGGAAAAATCAGATGGAAGGTAAAGACAAAACAGAGACACAGGAGTATGTGCTTGACGATGATACATCTTGAGGTTCAACGGGGTATGAAATTTTCAGGTTCAGAAGTAAGAGGGGGGTGGGCCCATATTTCTTGGTGGCCTGCACTTAACAGCATCCAGATAGGAAACGATACAGAGAATTCAGCTTCAAATGATCATCTGCGGTGTGAAGAAAGCAGTAAGATTTGTGGCAGTAAAATCTGGTTCAGCCAGCTCCATTAGTAGGGTTGGTTTCTGCTGAGTCCAGGATATCATGAAATACATTTTTTTTACTACCACCTGAACAATTGTTTTTCTTCATCCTGTTCCTATATCTGTATTTCAGGATCCTTTCATAGCATTTCATCTTGACAAGACACTAGTAAGAAAGTACATGCGCCCACTCTTGATTGGGGAACTGGCACCAGATCAACCCAGCTTTGAGCCCAGCAAGAATGTAAGTATCTTAAAAACTTGGTATTCGGGTTGAAATTGTGCTATTCAGCTTCTCTTACTGGCATCCAGAATTCCTGTACATAAAACGATAGTAACTCCTGGCATCACTGTGTTGGTCTGAAGCTTCCCCTTGACTTCATGTCATTATTAGTAGCTTAGGGAAGGCTTGCCTCCAGGTGACCCTCAGCTTTTCCCCATTGCCACAGTAGCTCCTTGAGAGGGGAAACTGAGCTCCCCTTCGGGTTCCTGAGGCATTTTCAGACCAGCAGATACTCTTGGGTCTCCCCACAGAAAAAGCTGGTAGAAGATTTCCGTGAACTCCGTGCAACCGTTGAGAAGATGGGGCTTCTCAACCCCAACCGCACCTTTTTCATCCTGTATCTCTGTCACATCTTGGTGTTGGATGTTGCAGCCTGGCTTACCATCTGGTATTTTGGAGCATCCACGGTGCCTTTCCTCTTCTCTGCGGTGCTTCTAGGCACTGTCCAGGTAAGCAGCTAGGCAAAAAGAAGCCCTAGAAACACCAAAAGCCAACCCTTTGAGACTTAGGTGCTCGCTGCCATAAGCACAGGAGAAATCTTACCTGTGTGGACTTCCCAAAGTCCCGCGTCTCCCTGGGTCCCGCCGAAGGGGCAAAATTACAGTGCCACAACATGTTGCTTTGGTAGAGCAGGCTTTTTCCTTCCTGTAGTTCCTCAAAGCCCTCCTTATTCCCAGCCTTCTTCATACAGTGAAAGCCATGCTACGCTTCTGAGGTCCCTTGTGCCAGAACTCCAAGGCGCTGTGCAGGGGCCAAGCCACCGTGTTCCCATGGGAACTTGCAGCGGGTTAGAGGAGAGGGCAGAGCAGCTTTCAAAGCCCCAGCTATTTCTCCTGTGGCCAGCTGATCCCCTTGGAATTACAAGTACTTGGAGGAGGCAGCAGCAAGCTGCTCCTTAAAGGAGACTTTGTTGCCGATTTCAGTGCAGTTTTGTAAGAGAATAAATGATGTTTCTGAGGTCCATGACTGGTTTGTTCCGCCCCNNNNATTTTTTCCTTCCTCATGTAAACAACTACCTGGGACTAAAAGTCGTTAGGCAAAGTCTGCACTGCAGCGGCATATAGTAAAAGATAAATGTTTGGACTGGGTCTTAGTAGTGGAAACGCTCTTGCTATCCAGGGTTATGTTGTGAGGAGTGTGGGAGTGGGAGAAAAGAAAGCCCTTTTCCGATGCAGAGCCTCTTGACTCTTTTTTTTTTTCCCCAGCAACACTGTTTGTTTTTTTTAATTCCAGACCCAGGCTGGCTGGCTCCAGCATGATTTTGGACACCTTTCAGTCTTTAGCAAGTCCAGATGGAACCACTGGGTGCACAAGTTTGTGATCGGCCATCTGAAGGTGGGCATTCAGTGCTGAGAGGGACTGCTAGAGCCTTGCCTGGGAAGCTCTGCAGTCAAACCCAATCTCAGTAGAAGAAGAAAGCAAATGCAAGGAACTACTGGGGAGGGAGGACTAAGGGCAGAAGGTACAACTTCTTTACAGCACTCTCTTCTCATCCCTTCCTGCAGGGAGCACCAGCCAGCTGGTGGAACCACCTCCACTTCCAACACCACGCTAAACCCAACTGCTACGAAAAGGACCCTGACATTAACATGCACCCCTTATTTTTTGCTTTGGGAAAAACACTCTCTGTAGAGGTGAGACCTGATGAATGCTGGGAGGTTACAGCATTAGGATTCAAATTTGGAAAGCTTCAGAGAGCTTGGAGACTAGTGACCAGTTGGTTTGGTCAATGAGCTGTCTCAGTATTTTGGAAATCTGGAGAAGGTGCAGGCTGGCATTAATAGCCTTTGAAAAACAAGAAGAAAAAAGATCCTGATGCATCACTAGCTTCCATATACTTAATGTTGCAAATGGGTGTTTTACGGTTTTTGCCCTAATAGAATCTTGCTGTGTGTTGAAATTTTCCAAATTTACTCTGAAGGTTTTAAAAAAAACACCCAAACTGCTTCTGTAAAATGAGAAATACCCCCAGAAAATTATTTGAGTTGACCTGCTATTTTGTGTAGTGCTATTTTTGCCTTCCACTCGTCCCTAATATTCCTTAGTAATACTTCAATATTTCTGAGATTTTTACATTCTTAAAATTTCAATAGAAGTTATTTTTGCTATGTTTTAAAATACGAATGAAATATTTGTCACAATTACAAGTTCGTATTTCTCTGGTGAGAGACTTGCGGTTGTATGAAGATAAGATTGCAAGTTGTTCTCTTTACCAAGATCAGCTTTGATTAATTGTAGCGTTTTGGGAAATGAAGCAGTGAATAACAAGCGAGGACTATCTGGAACGTTTACAATTACTGATGAAAGAAGATATTTTAGTTGGTGTCGTACTGGATCCCATCTGGAGTCCAACTCTATTTCTGGTGCAACTCTGACGTTAATTGAATGACTTTAGCATTTGCTGGTCCTTAAAAAACCAAAGTTACATAAATTCATAGTGTCACCTCACTTAAGTGCTCTGATTTGCACTGAAATTAAGGGAGGGCTGCTATTCGGAATTAGTTTGGACATATACAGGGTTATAGTGGAGTTCCTCAAGGAAGTCAGTGACATGTTCTGTTCTGTTTATAGAGTGAATGCTGAAAAATTAGCAGGCTCAGAGAGAGGGTAACCTATTCAGCCCTGTTCCTGTGGACGCAGTTTAATGTCTAGATGCTCATTTCTCTGCTTTGGAGACTAATTGCGAGTAGGTGGGAGTTCTACATGCTGTGATCTTTACTGGTAGTATCGTAGGTTTTTCTTTTTTTCTGAAGCTCTATGTTGGCAGCAAACTGTTCTCAGTGCCTCGTGGGGTTTTCGGTTTAAGCGTTGTTAGGCAACTGTGTCCTCTGTAGGGAAAGAGCTTCCAGAGCACGTCACTGTCTGTGGTGCAAGGGACTACCCAGCCTCTTCTGCATCCAAGGCAGGGATGAAGACTTCCCTCAGCAGTCATAGACTGAAGTTCCAGGGGATGATGAAGCCAATGGCATGTGGATGCTGGCATGGTTTGATAGGGCATCTCTTTCAAAGGTTGAAGGTATCTAAGGATGCGTTTCTTCGAAAGGATATGTAGGACTGTATGTACAGATGTCTTCAGCTGTCTTCACGGCCTGAACAATTTGCTTATTTTAACAGCTTGGTGTACAAAAGAAGAAATTCATGCCTTATAACCACCAGCACAAGTACTTCTTCTTCAGTGAGTAACCCTACCCTTCTGTGGTTCTATGGACAGCATTCACTCAACCCCCTCCTTTTCCAGCCCATCTCCCTGGGATAAAAGATAATGTCTCTGCAATCTGTTTCTCCACTCTAGTTGGTCCTCCAGCTCTGGTGCCTCTTTACTTCCAATGGTACATATTCTACTTTGTGGTGCAGCGGAAACAGTGGGTGGTAAGTCAGCTCCACGTTGGCAGTGGTGACTTCTTGTCTTACGGATACCTTTCTGTGAAGAAATTGCTGGGAAGGACTCTGAGCCATGTATCTCTGTGGCAAGGGGTGTGGGAATATGATCTGAGAAATAATGTTTGCTGGGGGAGAGAGGGTACCTTCCACAGACCCCTTCTCCTCTGTGAAAGATCTAGTCACATTTGGGTAATACAAGATGTTCTTTGATGTTCTGGCGTGGTCCACGGTGTGTGAGTGAGTGTCTGGAAGCATTCCTTCTCCTGCAGAGTTGGTGTTCATACAGAACTTGTCCTTCAGGTTCCATGAGAGTCTAGTTTAAGGTACAAGCGGGCATCCTGACCACTCTTTTTTGCTTTCCCAAACCAATACAATAAAATCTTACTGGCACAGAAAAAGGGGGAAAGTAGCAGAAATCAGTAAGGGTTGGAGGAGGATTCGGTGCACCTCCATTTTGCAAAATGATATATAAAAATCAAGTAGCCTACAACTGAATCCTCACAGTTCAGTGTGAAGTGGAATAAGGAATGTGTACTAGACTTTCAGAGTTGTTAGGAAGGTGGTTTATTAGGGGAAGATTAGGACCTTGAGAAATAACATGGTGTTTAGAAACTTTAAAAAAATATAGAAAAAAGTTGGCTTTTATCTGAGATGTAGGGGTTAGAGACAAGGCGTCTTGGCTGGTTTATTCTTGCCTTGGGGATGGGACAGGCAGGAGAAAATGAACATGAGGGAAATCAGAGTTTGCAAGAAATGTGAAGAGGAGCAGAAAAGGATGACATGGAGGTAAACCAGAGCTCTTTATTCTTTTAATTGGCTTTTCTCACTGCTTGCTTTCTCTTTAGATCCAGAGGAAAGCGTGAATGCTTTAGAGCATGTCCTCTCTAGTGTTTGCCCTGTGCTGGGCTCATCAGACTCACAAGTCCTGTGCTGGGCTCCGGAGTACAGGAATGGCCGGGGAGTGGCTGTGTGTCAGATTGCTTTGTGATGGGGCCAGGGAGGAAAAATCTATCCGTAGAAGACATCATGGGAGGTTTTAAAGGGAGTGCCACATAGAGTGGATGGTAAATTCAGAAGCCAGTATTTTTTCCTGTTAATGAAGTTTTATCTGTTTCCCTATACTGCAGGACCTGGCCTGGATGCTGACCTTCTACATCCGATTCTTTCTCACGTACCTGCCCTTACTGGGGGTGAAGGGTATCCTGGGGCTTCATCTGTTAGTCAGGTATCGTTCAACTTATAATTCCTGCATTTTCTTTACACAGTTCCTATCGATCCTTCGTGTCAGCTTTTCTTCAGCCTCCTGGTTATCTTTCTTACCAGCTCCCTATTCTTCTGTCTCTTTATGCCTTTCTGCCAGACAGAGGTGGTTGTCAGTCAGGCATGTGTCTTTAGAAGGTATAAAGTGTCTGTGTAGAAGGTAGAAGGTCTGTGTACCTCTGGTCTGCTGACCAGATGTTTGGGGTTCCTGGTGTTCATTTGATCAAGCAAGGACTAGCTTGTATGTGTGCAAGTATTTTGTACTGACTTCCTACCGCATAGCTGTGAGACAGTAATGGTTTTGTGTGTGTTTATATGCACAGGTTTATAGAAAGTAACTGGTTTGTCTGGGTTACACAAATGAATCACATCCCAATGCACATTGATTATGATAAGAATGTGGACTGGTTCTCTACCCAGGTAAGACCTTCTTTCCAGAGACCTGTGACTTTGAGGTGAGAAGTTACAGTTCTGGGTACATAATGCCCAAGAGACCTGATGGCAGAAGTGAGAGAAACCGAGAGAGGAAAACATAAGCGGCTTGTCCTCGCTGTGTGAAGCGAGTGATTAGTGCGAAGAAAGAAGGTGCGGAAGTGGCATGAAGGCTTCAAATGCTGAGCACAGATGCCTCAATGAAAATAGTTAGAGATGCAGAGCATCTGCATCTAATAATTAGAGCATCGTAAACGCTCTTCAGATAGAGAGCTTTCTGTGCAGGAAGGATGCACATCTCTCTTGTGTGCTCTGTCTTATTTTAGTTCTGAAGCCATTACACGTTTTTTTAAGTGCGGGGGGTGAAAGTCACAGTTGTCTCAGCTTATCTCACTGGGGAAGTCAAGTCTGTTTTCCTAAATTATGTCCCTAACAATGGTATATCTCAGCATGGCCATCTCGTGTTGATTGGAGATAGCTCTTGGAGCTGCTCTATTCAGCCAGAATGCATGTGATGATAAGGAACTTGTACCTGCTTACTGTTGTGTTTGGCACACGTAAGAGAAGGGGCATTCCTAAAACAACACTTAAATGTTACTGGGTTTTGTTTTTTTTACTCAGCTCCAGGCAACCTGTAATGTTCATCAGTCCTTATTCAATGACTGGTTTAGTGGACATCTGAACTTCCAAATCGAACACCAGTGAGTTGAAACATGGGTTGGGGATGTGATGGAATTTCAAGGGGTGTGCCAATTACATTAGGTCTGAAGAGCCTCCTTGGTCTCTGCCTCTCTATCAGCTAATACAAGAAGGAAAGATAATGTGGGTAAATACTGTGCTCTTTACACGGGGATGGAATAGGAACGCCAAGAAACTTTTTGTAGCGCTGGGGAGCATCAGCATCCCTTCAGATACGAGTGGCATGGCACAGGAATGAGACTTACTGGCCTCCTGGTATTACAGATACTGACTAAAGTGACATGAGAGGGACAACCACAGAGCTCTAATGGTTATGGGCACAAGGGGAGGTTGAGGCACTCCCAGGCTTAGGCACAGAAGAGGGGCAGAAATTCTGTGGGGATCATGATAGATGCCGTTGAATCACTATATTCTTTTCCTACAGCCTTTTTCCGACAATGCCTCGACACAACTACCGGAAGGTGGCCCCTTTGGTGAAGTCCCTGTGTGCCAAACATGGTATTAAGTACCAATGCAAGCCATTGCTCACCGCCTTTGCAGACATAGTGCAGTATGTATCAACCCGACGCATTCCCTGAGTGAAAGGTTTTTCAGTATTACGGACTGAACAAGCGAGGCATGTGGGAAGGGGAGGGGCAGCCAGCTCGAATCACAGAAGTTCTGTGAACAGCTGTAGGTAGTATAGATGACTATGAAAGGGATTGGAAAACTTCAGCCTTGATGCTGGTTTCAGTAGCTGCAGATGGAAGGTGTCAGTAAGAACGACCTAAAGGAGAGCTCCTTTTCTTCAGCTCTGAAGAGTCAGAGGTCAGCAGGACGCCAGGTCTGGCACCTCTGTCTCTGAATATGCTCCAGGAAAAGAGGTGTTTTCATAGAGATTAATTTGAACCGTCATCCATTCTTTCTTTTTATTTCCTTTATTCCCCTCCTTGCCCCCCAGATATTTTTTATTCCATTGAACAGTCATGTAGCTCTCTTCTGCCATGCTTGTTCCTTTTGTTTTCATTCGAATTAAGTTGTTTCCTTTAGCTTTCTGATGCAGCCACAGTGATTTGGTTCTTCTTCATCTTTCCAAGGAGCTGTAGTCTACATTGCCTTGCCTCTGAAGGTCTTTGAGCAACCTGATCTAGTGGAAGATGTCCCTGCTCATTGAGGGAGGGTTGCACTGCATGACCTTTAAAGGTCCTGTCCAACCCAAACCATTCTATGATTCTGTGATCTCCTTTGCTTAATCTATAGACAGGAATTCTCACAATGATCTGCTCCCTGGATGCTGTATTTCATTACCTTGTTTCTAAGGAAATGTGGTTCTCTCTTGGCAGCTCTTTGAAAGATTCAGGGGAGCTCTGGCTGAATGCCTATCTACATAAATAAGCAGCAGTGGATCCTTACAGAGGAATTCCCCACCCTTGTCGCCTCCTGTGGTGGTCACCATGAAGATACTGCACAGAGGAGAGGGAGCTGGCTAAGCCAGAGGTGGGGAGGGGGTTCAGCTTTATTCCACTGATGAATGTGATTAATATGATTTTTTTAAAAGATATGTTCTTACTTCTTCTTGTGCTTCTTTCATTCCTCCTATTTGCTGAGTTAGGTGGAAAAGCTGAATGGAGTAGGTTATGTTCCACCAAGCTGGAGGCAGCTTTGGGACTGGGAAGAGGTTCCTTTCTGTCTGCTGATCCTTCATTTGCTGAATATATAGGAGGGAGGTCTCTTGTCTAACATAGGCTTTTGTGAGGTGGCTGTCATTATGAATGCAGCAAGAAAGTTGAGACGGTATGAACTCAAAAGAACACAGGAGTTATTACAATGTGGAAGCAGTAAGGAATTGTGTTGGTACGGTATTTTCAAATACCTATGTGTAATTAACAGTGGCAACAGAAGTGCCCAAACTAAGGGGCAGTGGGGAACATGTCGGAGCCCAAACTAACTTGTATGTATGTGGATGAGGTGGAGAAGGTGCAGGCAGCAGTTCTCTAGGAATAAGCATGAGGAAAAAGATGTAATTAGAGCCCTAACTGAGGCAGAGAAACAGGGAAGTGGAGGTTATTCCTCAGGCACGTAGACATGAGAGCTCAGCATGCCATATTCTGTGGGAATGCTGCCCTCCACGTCTCTTCGGTGGTGAAAGCCTCTGGGTTATTTGCCCATTGGTAACCTCCCATGGAGTCTCTAAAAGTGGTTTCCACAGTGCCGTACTTCTGAGGGTTACTGAACCTGTTACTAAAAGTCAGACAGGACAGAAATATGGCACGTCCATACTCGGGATCCCTACAAAGGTGACGAAGC
Organism: Elanus axillaris; assembly: GCA_026212715.1. NCBI lineage: Eukaryota > Metazoa > Chordata > Aves > Accipitriformes > Accipitridae > Elanus > Elanus axillaris. Next base: position 27,612,890 of record JANZLQ010000022.1, on the reverse strand, counting down.
AAAAGGGTAATCAGTCTGTGGTCACCCAAAGCTTCACTCTTTTTTGAGTGATTTGTTAAGTGGAGACAACTCATGACTTCTGGCCCATGGAGCTGGAGGTGTTCCTGTCTGAGCTGCAGCCAAATTTAGTGAAGGTGTAAAAGCGTTAGGGGTTGGGGTACTGTTTAAATGCATTTAACTTTTCAGTCAGCAGAAGTCAGCGGGCTGCATACCTGTAGGCACACGTCAACCAACACATTGCTGGTCTTTCTCTGTTGGATGATGTGCCTTCAAAACACACCCCAAGAGGGCATGTGCTGTGTGATTTACTGGAATATTAATTAGCCTTACTGCGTTTCCTGGTGTCTTTTCATTTACTACACCAATGTTAGAGATGCCAAACTAGGATATAGCACCTGGCATAGCACTAATGGAGATGGCTCCATCACCCTGTTACCTCAGTGACAGGTGACTTAGTCTCCAGGGGGATGGGTTGATTTTGAGGAAGATATGGTGCTTTTTCTGATTAACATCCAAAAGATGGATGGCTTGTGATGGAATGGAAGAAATGCATCTGCCCAGGCCAACAGTGTTGTTAAGCACAGAATAAAATTGTAGTGGAAATAATAAAATGATTCAATGATTATTGATACCTGATGATAAAGACCATAAAGGAAATGGGCCTTAGTTACTCTTTCACCTTGATTTTTCCTGCTCCTTTTCTTTCCCTCTTATTATTTAGAACTGTTGGTGGAGGAAAGTCTAATAATAAAATTCCTTACCTTACCAACTATTGGTGTCACCAGAGTAAAGTATGTCTGCATAAGAGTCTGCACTCTCTAAAATGTCGAACAAATGCTTCTCCACAGAGGACTGTCATAAACCTCAGCATTTGTATTTAGAAGGAAGGGAATCAGGTCGGTCCTTTTTCATTTGCGTGAAGTATGCAGTATAAACAATTAAACCAAAATGAATCCTACCAAAACAAAACCACACACCAGTTTTTCCTCCAGAATGAGGAGGAAAGGAAAAAATGAACTACCTCTGACTTCTGGAAGTTGGATTACTTTATATGTCACAAGGTACACGTTTTATGAAATCAAGAGCTGCTCTGTAAGGACTTACATTCAACAAGGCTATCAGCTCTCAGATGGAACTTCAGTGGCACTGCCCAAAGTTCCCTCTGACCTTGGAGTGTTGACCCTCAGCCACAAAGGGACAGAAGTCTTGTTAGGGTAGTGAGGAGAGCTCTTTAACATCTCAGCTCCATAATGGAATCCCCCAGGCTGGGCTCTTCATATGTACAGAGAAAGCTGGAGAAGTGGGGAGCTGCCTAAGCTAGACAAGATAAAACAATGAAAACAAGGAAGTCCTCAAAAATCCTCTAGAGGCATTCCATCTCCCTAACTCAAGCTTCACAACTCAGAATTTTGTCCATCGGATAAAACTGGGCAGACTGTCCTGGTAGCAAGAGTGCTTCCATCTCACGTTCTGGCCATAATTGCCAGGTTCGAGAATAAAGTTCATTCCTGCTCTTCTTTCTGTGGCCCAGTGAGCCTTTAATTCAGACATGCAAAGGGAATGGTTTCAACAGGCAAGGAAGGTACTCTTCCTCTTTTGTCAGGTCAAGCTTTCAAACGCCGCTGACAAAAGAAGGAACTGAGCGTAAGCTGCTGTGGTTGCTGGATGCTCTAATCACGGAGATACTTCATAAAAGTGCAGGTACCTGCAACGTGTTTTGAAGGAAGACAACTGGACTTCAGCTCAGTTCACGAAGCTTTGAAATGGATTGTGACAAGCGAGGTAAGTAAAAAAATGCTGCTCGTAGGTCAAGTGGGCCGTTACGTGTTCAGCAATGTTGAAGCGCTTGGTGTTTCCCAGCAAGTGGCTTTTTTTCTGAATGATGATAGTTGGAACTTTTGAAAATTGAAATAAATATAAGCTACCCCCAGGGCTAGGATGATCTAGGTGTTAACAGTTTTGAAGGGAATAATGTGTCTAATTTCCACCTTACTGCCTAAGGCCTTGGAGACTCTTGTTGTGTTTTCTCTGCCACAGTAAGGAGGAACCATCCACAACACAATAAACCAATTGCCTGACTAAACAGGAAAAATAACATGACGAGCTGATTCACAGTCCTAAAGGGTAAGACCGAAAGGGGACCTGAATCAACATAAGCAGATCTGCATATGTTGAGTTTGCTAGAAGTTCTCCAGGTGTATGACAGCTCAGGAGGAGAAATAAGCTGTATCACAGCTTCTTCATTTTTTGTGATTACTCTGGCCTGTTTTAGAGTCCATGGTGACCTTACTGTGAGGCACCTAACACAGAAATTTTACAATATTCAAATGCAAATCCAAAACCCCTTTCAGGTTCCCCGAACATGCATTGGGATACACTTTCTTGGAACAACTCCACCAGCCCCAAGTTTGTCATTTAGTGCAAGTCCTTTGGCTTAAAACATGGAACCTGAACATTGTGAAATAGCCACAGCATGGCAGTCAGGCATCAGCGGTGAAGTAGGAGATCCAACCTCACTGGGAACTGAAGACAGAGTGTTTAAAGGCTCTGGTCTTGCTGTTATCCTACTTTTGTGTTCACTTAAAGGAAGTAAATAAGAAATTAATGCACAGCTCAAAGCAACTTTTGGCTGATGTGAGAATGGACCTCCTAAAACTCACTAACCAACCATTGTCTCCCCATCTCACCCTCTGTAATAGGTAAGACTGTATTAAAATAACCTTTGCCTGTAAGCAGGAGTAGCTTGTGGGGCCTTTTGCTTTTGGGTCTTTAATTTAGTTCATTCTAAACAGTAGGAAATGAAAGGTATGCTAAATATCTAGTACAGATTTAATAAACATAAAAATTCCTTCTCTCTGAAGATCTCTCCAGTGGATCTGATCATGAGGCAGGGGAAAGTAATTAATCTTATGCTGTTGGTAACTGTTCAAAGCCAAGTGACCACTAAGGTGGTAGTTCTGAGGTTTTGTGTTGCCTTCACTTATCCTGTGCTTACATGCTCTTTTTCTGCCACAGTTGTGGCAGGTTAGGCAACAAAGTATGTGAATTACACGGTGTAAGGGAGATTTAATTAATAGGATAATTGCTAAGAAAATGCCGGCACTGTAGCAAAGCCTATTTAGGGATGAAGACAGAGCATTTACACCCAAGGTGAAGCCTCTTAGTCTTTAGCCTCTCCATGGGATTTGGAAGCTGGGCGAGGATATAGTCCCCAAAGATGTTCAAAGGCAAACAAATTTACTAGGCATTTGCATGGGGTCTTAAAAACTGCAGTCTGAGGTTCATAAGGCTTTGAAGATTATCTAGTTAAGCGGAGCATTGTTGGGCAAAGAGGTGGCTCCAGCCCAGAATAAATTGGTTTTTTCAAACCAGGGAGGGACATCCTGAATTCCTGAAGAGGTAAACTGTCTTGTTTACAGAAATTTCTCTTATCTTTAGAGAAGAAGGAGAAATTAAAATGGTTGTAGGTCCATACAGGATAGATAATGGATGCAGCTGAGCCACTTGGAAACAGGTTGATTTGTTGCTTCCCAAGATAGATTCTTTGGTAAGGAATATAAAAAGATTTCTTCACAGGTCAGGTGTAGAAGACTAATGTATTAATGCAACACTACTCATGGGTGAGGAGAGTCTTACGTTACACTGGAAGAGTTCATTGGTGTGAATGTGGTTTCTGTGCAATTTACATCTGCTACAGAGACTAATACTAAGTGTTCAGAAAATGGTGAGGAACTTCTACAAAGAAAGTTTTGAAACAGCAATAAAAACTAATGCATCAATAAGTACTTATATGAAAGGCTGATTATGATGGTGTCCTTTAGGCAAAATAGTTTGCTGCTGTGAGAAGCAGCAATTTTATGGAGTTGGAGGATCAAGTGATCCAATGCTTTTTTTTTCCGGGAAAAATAGCTTAAAATATACCCCAATAAATAAATTATCATCTAACAGTGCAATTTTAATGACTGTCTAAGGACAAAAGAGTCTTTACAACATCAAGTTGACGTGTGTCTGACACCCCCACTAGATGTTCTAGGAATACTGCGGAGTCGTACTCAGTCATGGTGAAAATTACCCTTCCATTTTGGTTGCTGGAGGCCTCGTTTCACAGGTTCTGCAATACAATGGTAGCAAACGCATGATGCTTGCCAGTCAGTGACAAAGTCTTTCAGATCTTGTTGAGATGGGGAAACAGGAAAATGTCTCACACATTGAATGCAAAACAACATTTGATCCCCAGAGGCAAAGACAGGTGAAGTGGAATCGCTAATATAGATGAAGCTGTTTGTTAGGCCATTTTCAAAGATCTGACTGATCCATGGTAGTCTACTTTGTCTTTGGTCACAAGTACTAGCGTGGCTTTTGATTTTTGCAGCTAATCATTTGGGCTCTTGTCGTTTGGTGATTTTATTTTTTTTATTTTTAATATTTGTATATATATTTGTTATTTATTTTTGGGGGGAGGGGCAGTCCTGCATGCTTACCAAGAGTGTACGGGCAGTTCAGTTTTCTAGAACAAAATAAGTTTCCCTTGCTTGTTTGCAAGTAGATTTCTTCAGTCATCCACCCCAAGAAACTGTCTCTCTGCATCCCCTGAACCACGGTCACCATGTCTTGAACAATAGCTGATTGCTATTTGGGTCTGCTAGAGGCCAGGTTTCTTACTGTTTCACCTCTACTGTCACACCTGTCCTTTTTTCCATCTCCTTCTTCCCCTTTCTACCCAGGCTTTGGGAAGTGGAGGCGGAATCACGTAAGGCTAATCTAGCAGCCTCATGGGAATGTTGTAAAAGTTGTTCTATGCTTAGATTAGGATTAAACTCTTCAAGGTTCTACCTATCTAAAAATGAAGCATTTTGGCTCCCTCTACAGCCATTGGAGGTAAAGGGGGCTGTTCTAGGTGCTGTTTTAATTAAAATTCTAAGATAAATGCAGTGGATTGCCTCTGAAGATGCTTGCTGCTTTCCAGGCTCAATGGGAAGAACACAGACAACTAGTTCAGACTAGATGCCTCACTTTGTATTAAACTGCTAAAGTTAGATGACCACTACTGTCAGAACTCAATTCTATGGGAAGAGGGTTGCTTTCCCTGGTTTATGTTTCTTGGTCTACAGGAGATGTTGCCAACTCCTATAGCTACTGAAGGTGACCTCTGGACAGCGCAAATAAGTCCTGTATGGGTGCCTGTGATGGGTTGACCATGGCTGGATGCCAGGTGCCCACCAAGTCGTTCTATCACTCCCCCCCCTCTTCGCTAGAC
>JANZLQ010000022.1:27597257-27607533 GCA_026212715.1 Elanus axillaris | reverse complement strand
GGAAGCTTCCAGCAGCTTCTCACAGAAGCCACCCCTGTAACCCCCCCCCACTACCAAAACCTTGCCACAGAAACCCAGGCAGCGTCTGTCTGGGCGGACAACAGGGCTTCAGGATCTCTGAATCATAGGGTCATTCAGGTTGAAAGGGGCATCATATATTTATATATCATATATCATGTCAGGGTCATATAATCTGACCTCATGCTCAAAACAGTGTAAATACTGAATTTGGGCAAGGTTGTTCAGGGTTTTGCTCAGTTGGGTCCTGAAAACCTGCAGGGGAAGAGGCTTTCTGGGCAATGTCTTCCAAAGCTTAATTATCTTTGTAGAGAAGACTTTTGTCAGGACCTCCCTTCTTTCATTTTATTATCTGCTGCTTTCCTTACACTGGCTCAAGCCACAGAAAAGGGAGCAAGATTTTGCCCTCAGTGACAGACACAGACTCTGGTGAAAAGCACAGGGAGGTAAATGAAGCAACCCCGCCTGCTTGGAGAGTCCCCAAGCAGAATCTTGTCTGCATGGCTCGTTATTGAAATACGAAATTCTGTTTCTCCTAAAAGCTAGAATAATAAGAACAAACCCATTCCAATGGGTATCTTTTAAACTCAATTCAAGGAGGACCAGCCACTGCTGAGAAATTTAATCCATTTTGCTTTTCTGGCCCTTCATAATTATCTCTGAGATAATTAGGAGAACAGAACAGAAAAAGAGATGGAAGTTGTTCTATGTTGTCTGTTGCACATGAGCTCCCAGCTGAGTGATGCTTTCTAAAATGCCTAAAAAAAGACCCGTATGTACAAAAGCTAAAAAGGGACAGGAATAGAGTTCCTGTGTTCTACACAGATATATCTGCTATCAGGATATTTTATTCAGGTGTGGTGTCTGCAATACAAAACCACTGTTGAAGAGCTAAAGAGGATATAGGGCAGAGACGCAGGAAAAACCAAAGCCTTAGGAAAGTTCCTTATTGTAGGAGAATAAAATTGTCGGAGCTCCCTGAGCCCAATAAAAGAAGAGGCAGTGACTTGATCATAAAATGAGAAACTTTATAGCAGAGAATACTTCAATCTGTCAGTGACGAAGGAATACTCAGTAGCCGAAATGGGAATCAATACCAATTTAAAGCTATACAGAAGGTGCAGATTCTTAGTACCAAGGTTAATTAGCCCAATGTTCAATATAGCAGGAGCAGTGATAGATTGTCCACTAAAGGAAATATCAAAATTCAAAAATAACTTAATTTTTTAGAAGATAATTCCTTGTAAACTGTAGCTGTTGTTTGCTTTGACTCAGAAAGAGATCAGGGCAGTCCTGTGGGCAGTATTATCATAATTAGGTCACCTCCTGCATAATAGACCTTTTGGAATGAACATGAGTGCTTCTAAAACAATAATTTAGATACATAGCCAGATAGAATGATAACTTCATCTGGCAAGAAAAGATGTAAATGTCCTAACAAGTGAGTCTGAATTCCTTTCTGGGATAATCTCACAATAAATTATGAAAAAGGAACAAGAAGTAGTAAGTGCTGGATGTTTCCCAAGTGAAAGAAAAGGTGGATGAAGACGCTGCCAATGAGCTTAGGTTATGTCTTGGTCATTTTGAGGTTCTCTTTATTTTATTCCCTCTTCTCCCCGCATCCAAGAGGAAGATCAGAAACGTGTGACTTCTTGTGAAACTAGAAAGCTACAAATATTTCCATCTTGAGCAAATACTCCAAAGTTACCAAAGTAGAGGAATGACTAAGGGGGAAAGGCCTGCTGGAGTCTAATTCAGATTCCAGAACAGACATTCAGAGCAGCTGATCCATGTTACAGTCTATGTCTTATAGACAACTTTTAATTCTTCATGAAAACTTTTCTTTTGAGAGAACAACAACATGACTTTAACAAAGATAGTCACCACCCATAACTGCTGTGAGGCAGAACATGTCAAGGCAGGGGGAGACTGGGATAGATTCGTAAACTTGTGTCATCAGATGCAAGACTAGATGCAGAATGTGGGGAAATTTTTTTCCCTGAAAATAAAAAAGAGAATTTGCAAAATTGCCAAAGTCATATCAGAGCAATAGGACTCATCAGGACTCTCTTCTGTCTTAGTTTGTTCAAGAGTTTTGTACTGGAGGAACTGAAGCCATGGTGTACTCCAGCCTGTTGTACCTGTCGATGAAGAACTTTTCAGAGAGAACCAGGACAATGTCTGGCCCAGGAGTAGGAGCTGGGACTTCCTATAATGTGGGAGGAAAGCAGGATTGCCTTGGCAATACCTCAATCCTCAAAGGCTATCTTGGAGGGGGGTAAAATTCTTACTCATGCTGGCTCAGACCATTTGATGTAGAATTAACTGTACTTGGGAAGTTGACTGCCTGACAGATGGATGTGCTAGTCTCAGAGTTAAAATGGCATCTAGCATGATGCCTTCTTGATTAAAAGGGATAGTGGCTGAACTTCATGTCATAAGACAGACCTACATGTCCCATATATGAATCTAAAAAGCCATACACCTACTCCATGCCGCCTCAAATTTTAGGGTAGCGATGAAGCCTTCGTCTCTCCAGGGATGAAGAGGTGTGTGCAGTTATGTTTACTGAATATGGCCTGCTACCCCAGGAGACCACATACTTTGTGGGCAACCTGGATGGAGAAAGGGGAAGTAGGTTGACATTGGACAGACCCTGCTCCTGCAAAAAAGGATTACCCGGTGGTCTGAAGCATGGTCACTAGATTGCCTAGACAATGCCTGCCCAGTAATATGTTTGATTGTCCAGATATAAAAAGCTCCTGATACTCATTCTAGGAGGAAGTGTCACAGAGGTAGGATGCCATATGGTTTTCAAAATTTAAAGAGGATTTCACCATAGTTGTTGGAGATATGTCCAGAACTATAATCAATTTGACATTGCCTAAAAACTGTCTCAACAGAGCAGAGCTATAGCCAACAAGAAGTCAGGAACAAACACAAAGAACTCTAGAAATAGGACAGGAGTGGGGTGTAACTTCTATGTATTAACTCCAAACTGGAGATTTCGAAGGCTGCTTACAAGGATTGTAGGTATTTGCCTGATGCTTGAACATTTTTCTGCTGCTTGAACACTTTATCAACCAGACATTCACGTACAGATCTGGAGCATCCTTTGTCCCTTGACATGAGCCACTATCAAGACTAGCTTGATGCTGAAGACCTGTGAGGCCATGCAGGGATCAGATTGTACAGGCAATTTCCCTCATTAGACAATGATAGATCTTACCAAAAACATTACAAGTAAAACAAATGCAACAGAGAAATACCAAGCAGTTCGTATTGCTGCAGTCTAGAGTCCCTGGGTCCTGAAGACGCTAGGCTTCTGCCCTTGCACGTATTCCATATAGATACCATGGAGTATCTAGAAATGGGTCCGGAACTCATTCCTTTTTTGTCTGAAGTGGTAGAGTAGCTTGTGGCTAAAAGTTCTGATCTGCCACCAGAGATAAAAGAACTGGCAGTTAGGAGTATATGTGCACCACATCAGAGCTACATGCCCCAGCTTAGCTACACCAAACTTGAGCCTTTGCTGCTCTTATTTAAGAGCAAAGTTTGGAAAATGAAAGAAAGTAATCATTGCAGTTGGTGGGAATAAGGAGCTCTGACCTGAGTCTGGAGGAGTCTTGGAGCATAAAAACTTTATGGGACTTATGTCCCTAGCAAGGAGGGGAGAAACAAACTCAGGAGAGCATTTTAGATTGATAAGGAACTATTTGTGAAGTAGATGGGGAATGCAAAGAATAGGGAAAAGTTTGTGGAAGTGCAAGGAGGAATTGCCAAAGCATCAAAGAGAATTAAACTTTGCAAAAGAAGTTAAAGCAAGTAGCAACAGCCATATGAATGAAAAATACGACTGACCTCCTTGTGGAGAGGGTAGGATGTAGAAGTTTAAGGTTGATACACATCTCTGAGTTAAAATGCACATGTCGCCCTGCTAAGAATATACACCAATCTCTGTCTGAGGAAGAACAGTGTAGGAGACAGATGGCGAAGGCCTGAGAATTGAATTATGGTCGAATAGTGCAGGAGGCAAGTTGTTGCAGGATCCCTGCCTCATATATTGCAGAAGTTGGAAGGTGGCCCAAGACCCACAGCAAGGACAGAAAGAAGAAGGTGCTCTGCGTGTAGGCTGTGGAACCACTGTGGGTGTTTTAATCCTTGCTTATGCCATGTTGTTCCTAAGTGGTGTTGCACAAGTCATCTACTACAAAAACTTGCAAGCACGGTCACTTTTTGTAGCGCTTTTCTTTTGTGGATGCACAATTTCAGATAGCCAGAGCATACAGAAGTGTGTCTGCAATCACAGAAAATGCTATAAAAATGCTGACTAGCCTGAGAAAGCCAACCCCAAATATATGACAGTGGGAAAACAAAATGGGTTTGTTATTTAAAAAAAATTTAAAAATATTAATATTAAAATAAATATTAAAAAACTATTTAAGAATTTTAGCTCGAATCATGCTGTGTCTTATTTTGTCTTTGTAACAATATATAATGCTACCCACGTGCTTGAGAGAGGAGCTTTTTAACAGCTGTTAAATTTCGGATTTGTAAGTTTAGACCAGCTGAATTTAGATCTTAAAGCCACAGAAGAGCCCCTGGGGTTCTGAATTCTGTGAAGTTGGAGGGTGTGAAGGGAGGGTATATTTCATAGGAATCACAGGTTAAATGAGATACACGGAATGAAAATATTAAGTACCTGGTGACTGTTGAAGAGATTAATATCAACCCTCTTTAAAAAGAATTTGGGTGTGTATTTACAGGTGATGTGTGTATGAGAAGGTCACACCAGAATTGCAATAGCAAATACTGTCAAGTTTTACAGCTTCATTGTGCAGCATTGTAGCATCTTCTGTGTAGGGGTTTTAGTAATTTACTCAGAAGTACAAAAAAATCATGTCATGTAGTTCAGTGTCCTAATGCAACTTATCGTTCCGAGGCACGTTTTAGTTTAGAAGGTTCACAGTGCTTATTACAGAACCTAATTTGACACCTCATTATAATTAAAATGGCATTCATCTTGGGTTTTTATTGTATACCCATCAAATGCAACACAAAGCTAGGAGTGAAAGCGAAGTTTGCCCCCACCCAGCTGGTAGCATTTCACAGGTGTTTTTATCTCTTTTTGCAAAAGATATGACAGTTGCTTTCACAGAGTAAAAAAACCCCATGTGTTATCTTGCTACTGGTGTCTCGATTAAGGAATGAAACAAAGTTAATCACGACTTTGAGCAAACTGAACCCCTCAAGGCAGTGGAGAGAAGAGGTCCTCCACTGCAAACGTGACTCTGTGCCCTGCAAAAAAACAGCTCGGTTTTGCTTTTGGTTTCTCTTCCCATTTCTGAAAGTACATGATGTTCCTGAAAAGTAGCCCCATCTGAGCTACAGGGTGGTGTCTCCTTAATTCAGAATATAATAAAAAAAGGAAAACCTGGTCCTTTTCTCCTCCTGACTGACATGGCATCTTTTAATGTTCTTACCAAGCAAATAATTACTGGATTCTTTTTTTCCTCCAAAGCATTTCTTCAAAACAAAAGTTTGCAGGCTGAGAAAGTTATTGTCTCTTGAAAAGATTGAGGAGATGTTTCAGAGTGTAGCCTTGTCCTGAATTATGGATTCCCATTTAAGCTTTGTGCCGGCGAGAAAATGATTTTAACAACTTCCGTTTTCTTTCTGTGTTTAGAGGTCAGAGCCACTTTGGGGCGGAACGTCCACAAACCCTCCACAAAGAGAAGGTGCTGTTCCAGCCTGGCTTCAGACCAGCCAGGGCAGGGCAGAGAGATTCAGGTCTGCCTGCCTAGATAAGTGCAGCTGTAATTATAGATGCTTACCTCCCAGGTCACGCTTCTCAAACTCTCCTGTTGACGTCTAACCCTGGAGACATGTACAACCTGTAGCTGGCTGGCTGTCTTATATCTAAGTTCTCACCCTTCTGGGTGAGACTGTACAGCTCGTAAAGTAGATGTTCTTCATCCAGTCTTGCCCAGGAGCCTCACTTAGTAGGTATCCTCCCAGCACGTGTGACAGGTTCCGTGCAAAATTTAGGTTTTGTAGAAAAGGTGGTCGAAAGAACCATAGGTGGCATCCTGTATGACAAAATTACTCAGAACTCAGAGGACTTCTCTGGAACATGACATTTTCCTAGAAACAAGATGCTTCAGTGTATCCTAGTACTAGATATTTTTTGTCTGGACCGCTCTGTGCTGTGCCAGTTGATCTCCAGCAGATTAAGTGGAAACTGCGAACTTTTATGTGTAACAGGATAAAAATGTTGATGCAATAACTACCAATTCAGAAGTCACGTACTGGCTTTCTGGAAGACTGGAAAACAATATGTCATGTGCCTGTGCAAGGAGACTCTTAGTCACAAAAGCAGCGATGTAGAATAGCTCTGTGCACGTGTACTAGCTCCCAGATGCGTACGACATGGATTTTTCAGGTGCGTGGGTAGGTGTTGCAGAACACCCAGTGTGGTGCAAATCCACTCTAACTGATTTCTCAATAGTTTCTCTGGGTGAGCGTGACTGTCGCTTTCACTATCCGAGCTTCTCCATGCAACTCTGAAGTTTATTTGGCGACCTGGATAGTATAGACAGAGACAGCTTCTGCTTTCAGATTGGGAAAGGACTTGTTTGAGGCTTTTTCATCTAATATAATAGCGATGGGCTTTACAGGACCCTCTGGAAGGGATCTGATGCAAAATAAATTCAGACATGGAGTACTATGCACAGTGTTAATATGGAGGGCAATTGTCTTATAGTTCCCAAACTTAATTCATCTAAGTAGCAGCAGTGGTTTGGTGGATATTGTACCCACGGTGTGTGTCAACAGTGAAAGTCATGATTGCTGACTGTGTGTGTATAGGCAGAGACACCCCCCATTTATTCGCTCCAATACATTCCGGGCTCTATATTCTCCAGCTCCCTGTAGACCAGAATCTAAACCCACATTTTTATCTCCTCCTTTTCAGGTAGCTGCTACCTTTACAAGTCTGAATATGGGCAGTGGGAAGGTGTTTTGTACTTTCAGCCAGCTCTGGACTAACTTGAATTTTTTTGCACGCGTATAAAAAAAACACACAGGCAGAAATTTGCAATAACTGCTGCGTATTTTATTACCAGCACCTCAAGTACTGAACACAATTTATGTAAGACTCTACACATATTTCGTGCTAGAACATGAACACATCATTAGTGCAGACACTCTTAACTTTTATTTAGAGCAAGATAAAGTGTTACAAAACCCAATGTGACAGCATAGTAGAAATTATTCCTCCCATTCTTTTATCACAGCCTTCTAATGAATGCCAATAGTCGCCTTCTCTTTTACCTAGGGTGGTTCAACCATTGCCACATGTCAGAAACTTTTAAACAGTTGTTTTGGGCTTGACTGATTAATTTGCAAGATGCTACATTATGTAAAGAATTGGAATTGCGTAATTATCAGTTCTGTGTCAGCCAGAAAGACTGCCCACTCCATGCAGGGCTGAGGGCAAGGCAGGTGTCTGCTATGTGAGATTTCAGCTGTCTCTGTCCAACTGGTTTGGGGCTGCTGTTAAGTCACTGGGAAACACGAGGAAGACAAGACCCAAGACTTCACGTTCGCCACTGTGTTTGCAGGCTGAGACTCGCACAAAGTGTGCTAAGAAAAAGAACTGTAAACTGAGCAGCTTCATCATCATTTATAGCACAGGCATCCTGTAAACTCCATTCCAGGGTCCCTTAAGGACCAACTCTTCCAAATAAAGTTATTCTGGATAAATTAAATGGTACTTTTCTCCTGAGGCAGAGGCCTATCAGATCATCTCTGCTTTGATCAGCTTTTGCCTGGGCTTCCTGCATGCCCTCTCCTTGGGCGACAGGGAACGCGCCCGTAGTTTCACCTCACCCTGCTGCGGTACCTTGATCAAGAACACAGTTTGGCTTTCCTGTCCTTCCCCACGTCCGCAACTTCAGTCCTCAGAACTGGGAGCTCGTCACAACAACCGCTTTTCTCGGAGTCACAATAGGTGAATTGTCTGTGCAACTCACTGTCACAAGAACTAGTTGAGACCTAGAACTTCTTAGGATTCAGGCAGGGACTGGCATTGTTGTAGACAATCTTTGTGGTTATAAACATAATAAATTTATAAACATAAATAAAAATTTGGAGTAAGGCGGAAAAACTTGTGATTTGGGATTTGACTCACTATTGCATTATAAAGGGATAGTATGGAAACCTAATGAGGACAGACTATACCATATCTGCCTACTGCTTGTACCTTCCTCAAAAGCACCCAAGGCTAGGAATTTTGGATTTTAAAAAAAATGCAAGAATTAAGAGAATCCTAAATTGCAAGTAGGGCAATATTTCATATATATGTGGTCTTAGTTTTTTTCTGGGTCACCTGCAAAATTGATGTGACTTCATGGGAAACACGGCATTGCCTTCTCTTTGCTATTTATTACAACTGAGAACTCTTACCTCTTTACTGCACAGCAGATCCTCTCTGAAGATCAGAGATATTTAGACTTTGGCTCTACAAGACTAATATTTAAATAAGGTTAATTATGTAAACAGCGCCATTAAACATAGTTTTAGAAACTCCTAATCTACAGCCAAACTTGGTGTTAACAATTGTTGTTGTTGTTGTTGTTGTTGTTATTCTCAACCCTAAAATCTTTTAATGTCTGTTGTTGACTTATTAATTAATTGGTTGAACAATGGGGTGATTGAATAACTGGACTACACCCAGGAAACTCTGAAAACAACTGTAGGCAAAGTATTGTTAATACGCAAGCTAAATTAACTGGAGATAAATAATGTTCTCTTAGTATGTTCTTTCTTTACTCCGTTCTGGTGGTATTTTCATCAACAATGCTTTTAGTTAAGAAAGACACATGAACTTAGCATGTCAGTGCCAACACAGAAAATTTCAAAGACCAAGGACAACCTGAAGTTTTTGGGTAGTGGTGAGACCGTTAAGAGATACCTTGGGGAGAGATTGCAGACCTTGGAACATTCTGCTGGTTTCACTGTGCTAGTACACAGGTTGGCTCCATGCCTCGAAGGCAGGAATTACGGTTGAATACGAGATGTTAGCAAACGTATTTAATAGCAGCTTTTGGCTTTCCACACAGGCTCCTTGACAGCTTTACATTTTGGCACTGTATGACATTATGAAGCTCCACTGTACGGTAAATGCAGGATTTCCTGACATTAGTGACTGATCAAAGGACTACAGAATGCTGAAAGTGCTTCAGTTCTCTAATACTGTCACTGAGTATTTGCTGCAGAGAAGCTGCCCACAGCCTTCCTCGGATTTCTCTTCTTGCTAATCCCCATATTGACTCAGCAGTATGGAAGCAAGTTAGCAGCTTACCTTATCCAGTTCCTAATGCTCTATGAAGGTGCTCACTTAATAGTCCTTTCTGTCATTTTGTCATCTCATTTAACTGAATAACAGATAATCTTCCCAAGTTTTTCTATTTACGCATATTTGTATTCAGTGAAGTAACCTACAGCGCTCACACGTAATCAGACCTTCCAAAGGCGACTCAGGCAGGACAAGAAGGAACCGGGCTTTTATTCAAGGGTGTGTCGAAGTGTCTGGTGTGAACATGGAAGAGGAGGGAGCTATGGAAGGGTGTGTTTGGGCAAAGGGAGCCAACCAGCCCTAGAAGCACAGGGAGTGGCTTGGAGTGGGACTGTATAACGGGCAGGCTGAGATGGTTCACCCACTGCCCGGACACAGTGCTGCAAAGCTGAGGCTGGTGAATCTCAGTGCTGACTGCACACACACCAGTACAGATGGCTCCACAGACTGGTTCCACTGAAAAGGAGACGCAACCTGTTTCAGCCTTTCTACAGCTTTTCACTTGGGAAGAAATCAGAATCCGCAATGGCCGTGGTCAAGGTCGGGAGCAATGGCTGGTGATTGACAGGAAGGTTTATGATGTCAGCAAGTTTTCCAAACAACACCCTGGAGGCAGCCGAGTTATTAGCCACTATGCTGGCCAAGATGCTACGGTAAGGTCTAGGAGGCTGGCGGAGGAAGGTGGTTCCATTGGCAGGGCAGGAGGACATGGTGGGGCTCCGGTGGAGAGCACTCATGGCAACTGGCACCGTGCCTGGTCAGATAATGTACTGCACATGTCTGGGCCGCCTGTACAAATGCCCTTCTGGTTACCCTCGAGGTCAGGGTTACCTTCAAGGTCAGAATTACCTGCTGTGCAAATTGTAAAGCTCTGTTTAGGTTCATTACCCTCCCCCCCCC
>JANZLQ010000022.1:27574734-27589878 GCA_026212715.1 Elanus axillaris | reverse complement strand
GGGGGGCTTGCTCAGGGACATCTGCAACTACAGATTGAGTGGTTCTCGAAAGAAACTCCAAAAGTTAAGAGGCAAAGGGATGGAATTGAAAATCCTGAATGACGTAGAAGTGCTCTTTTACTTAAGATGAGACTCAGGAAAGTGCTTTAATGGTAAATTTGGATGGGATTAGAGATTTGATAAATGTTTCTGTGTTTATCTGCCCAGGTACCTAGAGAGTACCTGGTTTATTTGGGTGACGCAAATGAATCATATTCCAATGGACATTGATTATGATAAGAACAAAGACTGGGTATCTACTCAGGTGAGAATCTCCTTTCTTCTGGAAGAGTGGGTCTGCAGTTTTGCGTTATAGGACAAAGACAACATTGTTGCTCTCTTACCTTTAATGCTGAGTTAATGAGGTTTGTCCTTGCCATTCGTTAAATAGGCATGCATTTCTGTGGTTGTCAAGACATTTAAAACCTTAGTTGGAAAACAGGACATCTAGATTAAAAAAACAAATCCTGGTTTTTCACTGAAAGGTTTTGACATATTTTTCAAAACACTTTTCCCTTCCTATTATGAAAAAACACTGATGGCATAACAGTCAATATCCTTTTTAGGCCAACTAAAGAGAAGCAAAGTGGGACTGGATACCTTTATTTTCACCCTACGGGTTACAGGTTTACTGCAGATAAAATAGATCTGCCAAAATTTAGGTCTGATAAAAATGAATATGTAAATACAACTTTACTCACATCCATACTGCCTCCAGCAGTATAATCCCACATTGTGGGTTCTAAGCATTTTTCCCGACATTAAAAGACCCAGCCTGGTGTTCATCTGACCAAATCCGGACGTCTACCTCTGAACACCTGCTACATTCATTGGAGAGAGAAAGAGCCGTTTCTAGAGCACTATTCATCTTACTCTAATATACTTGCACTGGTTTGAGGAGGCGAGCCGAATGGTTTTTGTTTCTTTATTGGGCATCTTTTCCTTCCATCCAAATGCAAGATGTGAGGAGAACCTCTTAAAAGAATCACAGCTGGGGTTGTGTGCATGCCACCGAAGAAGCTTTTCTTTCTGAGCAAAGAGCTAGCTAAATTAACCTATATCCCAACAATCATTTCAATCTAAACTTCGTTTCATTGTTCGGGGCAATGATGGCTATAATCCGTGACACTAAATTGCTTTTTATGCTAGATGAGGATGGGCAATGATTGCTGGGTTTCAATTATCAGACTTGCAGAAAAATAAAAGCTAAATAATTTCTTTCTTTGGTCTTTTTTCCTCCCAGCTCCATGCAACATGCAATGTGAACCAATCTTTGTTCAATGACTGGTTCACTGGGCACTTGAACTTCCAAATTGAGCACCAGTGAGTATGATTATGGGGAGAAAAGTAGGAATAATATGAGGCACTTAAAAGCGAGAAAGGCCATGTAGTCTCACATTAAACCATCCCAGGAGACCCTTTGCTCTCCTTCTTGGGGAGGGCAGGGAAATATTTTGAACAGAGGGAACAGCAAGTGGTGCAAGTGAAGTCTTAAAATAACTCTCTCTCATTCCATACTGCAGCCTTTTCCCCACAATGCCTCGACACAACTACTGGAAAGCAGCTCCTCTGGTGAAAGCCCTTTGTGACAAGCACGGCATTGAGTATAAAAGCAAGACTTTACTGACAGCCTTTGCAGATATTTTGCAGTAAGTATCAATTAACAAGATAGTTTCGCACTGTAATAGCATGCAACGGAGGGACATAGGAAACCATTTCTAATTAACATCCATGGAGAGATCAAACCTAGAGTTTATTTACGTTTTTCTAAAGACACACTTAATTTTCAAACATTTTTAAAGATTTTTTTTCTCTTCATTAAATCCTCCCAACTCATTCCCTGCAGTCAGAGCTGGCTATGAGATGTCCATGCAGTTTTCAATCCATTTTTTCCATTTACTTCTGTTTACATCTAAACTACAGTTTGCTTCCCATGAAGCTGAATATTGTCTCCCCATAAGCAATTTTTTACTTTCTGTTCTTGCAGTTCACTGAAGGATTCCGGGGAGCACTGGCTTGAAGCATATCTGCATGGTTAGAAACTGGCAATGCCCAAAGGGAACCTCTTCTCCAGACAACTGCTGCAAAGAGTCTGCACAGACCAACAGTGTTTGTGTGTGTGCCTTCTGGCGTAGAAACTCAGGACCTGGGCAAAGCTAATTTCAGTAAGAATGGGTGGGAAAGTGGGTTAAAGATACATTTTTTCTTGTTCCAAATCATGAACCTTTATTTTTCCTGCTCTTAAACTCAGCATTTAAAGCCATGATGAACTGGGCCTTTAAACTGGGGAGAAGTAGCTCTTGAATCAGCTTGATCAATTTACTTCATTGGAAGTGCCAGGTCATTGCTTATGGAAAAGGTTTGAAAGGAAATCCTTCATAGAGTCATAGAATCACAGAATGGGTTGGGTTGGAAGGGACCTTCAACATCATCAAGTTCCAACCCCCCTGCCGTGGGCAGGGACGCCTTCCACTAGACCATGTTGCTCAAAGCCCCATCCAACCTGGCCTTGACATTTTCTAATGTCATTTATAGCTAATATAGTCCATTATGAGACAGCTGAGCCATACCGACAAAACCTATATTGTACTGTATTCATCTAACTGACCTAAAACCCTGAAGGTAGTCTCTAACGGCAAATAAATAGACAATTTGCTCATGAAGGCAAGGGCCATGTGGAAGAAAAGTGGTTCTTCTCCTCTACCATTCACATCCAGAGCTCTGTGCCCCAGCTTTCAGTGGACAAACCACCCAAAGGAGGAAAACATGAACGATCTTAAAGTGAGATACCAACACGACCCATCTGCAACCCACTGATGAGCGACTTACATGCATTATGAGCTACAGACAACAGCAGCCTTCTTCTAGGTAACAAAAAGTATCAAGCCCAACACACAAAGCAGAAGGAGTTTGGACTTTTTATTTTTTCCTTGTTTTGTTAAGAACATCTCCATTTATTCTTTTGCTTTATGTTTTTTTGTGTGTGTTGGTGCAGGTACTAATAACCCTGTTCTGGTTATTTCCTAATAATAGCTGACAGATGCCATTGAAAAGGATTCTGATTAAAAAAGTAGTTATTAAAAAACTGCTTTGTACGTTATTTGAAAAATCCCTTCTAATTCTAACTAGTACCTAGAGAAATTCTGTGTTCCCATATCCACAGTTAGTTAGAATGGAGATATCCACAGTTGTGTGCAAGAGTAGTAACATTTTATAAGTATTTAAGTGACAGTGCTGTCTTAAGAGGAATGCAGGGATTTCACTGCGTGCTCTATTTGCTAATACATGAAGACATTTTAAAATGGATGCCTTGGTAAAGGTAACATAAATATCAAGGATTCCTACTTTTTTTACCAGTGAGACTTGAAAGCTGTGCTGAGTAGAGCCTGAGTCCCACTGAAATCCTCTAAATACAAGAGTGACACAAAATGGTTCTTTCTGGTGTCAGTCTCATAAATCAAACTGATTATTTGTTGCATTTAGTTAGCACTCTACTCATTTGAACGCAGGAATTTATTGCGTCTGTCTTTTTGCAACCTCATTTTAATTACAGTGTTTCAGTCTCTTTAATTGGTTCAACAGGCTCCTCTATGTGAATATGCATTTCTTGATCTATTTCATAAAGGTTATTAACAATTGAGCTGGTTTACCTTTATCAATTTCTAACACGGTTCCAAATCTTCAAGGGGTCAGGGTAATACCCGGTGAGAAGTTGGCAAGCCACTTCGTTTTGCATTCACACTGAGGTCTCTAATAGTCTAATCTTAATGAGTAATAATTGGAAATTGCCCCAGCTCTAACACTGGTATAGAAGGAAAATAAAATGTGCACAGCGAAAGCTTTTTCAACAGAAAACTTATGTGACTGAGAGTAAGAAGATTGAAATCTGTGCTTAAACAGTCTTCTGGAGACTGTAATCTTATTCATCATGGTTTTCAAAACTGTAATGTTCCCTGAAAGTCAATATATGCAATCTAGAATACTGGAAGAAGCAAGGAAATTAGGGAAATAGTTTGCAGAATCTTGCTTGCTTCAGAAGTTTGTGCTGAGATTCTGCTAGCAGTGATTTTTCTTATTCAGGTAGAGCAAAAGAGCAAATGAAATGTGGCATTGTCACTGACAGGTGTTCAGAATCGAATTGCGCTTGTGTAAGTATAGTGTGTCATGCAGAGTAACGTGGCATGCTTTTTATTCTGCAGCAATCCTAAACCCAGCTTCTCACAGTATTTCAATGTTTAATTCTAATTGAAATAATAGGAACTAAACCCCTTGACATTGTCCAGCTTGTATACCCAACTGTATTTGCATCCTCCAAGTTCCTTTGCCTTAATTCAGGGACTTAATGTAACTTTACATTCATAATTAGTCAGCTTGTCAAACAAAAATATTTATTTCAAGGCACTACCTTTCTGAATGGACAAAATTTCAAAGAAACCAGAGACTTTTGAGAAAAAATATAATCCAAAGCCCAGCCTCTACTAAAATGCAGTTTTGAAGAAATATCAAACCCAAAGCCAGTCTCCTGGATCCACCATTTCGGTAATCTTACAGACAAGAGTGAATATAAGAATGTGCAAATAAGGTTGAAGATCTAGGTCATATGTCTGGAAGTCTTCATGGTTTTAAGTGATCTGAGTGAAATGCAATATTCCAGAGGATTCTTTAAACTGATGTGCGCAGAGAACTGAACTACTTACATTCCTTCTCTTTCTATTCTAAATGCCAAGTCACTTCTTCAAGCTGCTGTTCCCTTCATCTCTTCTTCCAACTGACCAAGCAGGGTCACTTCTCACAACAAGCTTCTCTCTCAAATTGGTGATGGACACTCTGGGTCTGTCTCCCTCCCACCATCCTCACATACTTCACATACTTGATGATGTTTAGGCTTTTTTTAAATAAGTAATACAGACAATCTTTTCTAGTAAAAGGAGGAAGAATGTATTAAATCTGTTATTTCTTCTTCCACTTGCTTCCTCGTTCTCATACTACACAACTTGAGTATTTCCCATTCACTTCTTAGCTTTTCTCTCACTCTTCTCTTGCATAATTCTACCCATTGCCTCCTTCAAGTCTTTTCCAAATGGGTTTCCATCAACCTCTTTCCCACCTTCAACTTGTGAATATTTCCTGTCTCCTTGTGATTAAACAGACTCAAGGCTTCCCAGCCTGTAGGTTCTCTGAAAGATTTGAAGGATGCTGACTTGGTGGCTGTTTGTACAGATAAGTAATGCCAATGGAGCTGCAGCAAATATACTTACACAGACCAAAAAGGATTGTGAAGCTCTGGAGATAAGGATAAGCTTGGCTTAAAGCTTATTTCATGATGAAGGGAGGCATATGTAGTTACATTCCCTCTCCTAAATTTATATCTTTGCTTTTGTTCTTCACTCAGGCTCTAGATTTAGGGATGCAATTGGATAAGATGGTTTGGGAGGAATCTGACTGAACGAATTTAGAAATGGAAAGGACAACTACTTTTCCTACTGCTGTCTTGCTCTGTGGCAGGACCTGGGCTTAGCACCTGCCCTTTTTCCTCCCACCAAAGGGTAAAATGATTCCCATAAGAGACTTGTGCACTGACTCCTCTTACCACCCAAGCCTGCAAAAAAATTTTAGAGTTCTTCTGCATAAAATCTTAAATAATTGATTGGTGGCCAATTTGTCACCTGACCTGAAGGAGATTACAATATATGTATATAATGTATATCCGTTAAGAGACAGTCAGCCAGAAATAGAGATGATATCTGCAATGAAGCCTGATGACACAGGTGACTGTATTTCAGCTTACCACCTAAAATGCCTTTTCTTCAGGTGTTGCCTACAGCTGGCTCAGTAGGTGTGTTCTGTTATTGCTCTAAAGCTCTTTAAATGCTGAGCTATGCTTCTGTGCATGTACAGAACTGCCTCAGTCTGAGCAATTTTCATCTTATCACCCACCTAAGGGTGGGGCATATTCGATTTTCCTGTCTGCCGTATCCCCGGAGGGGCCTTATGCCATAGGCACGCTCGGAACATGCTTGACATCTTGGCAGGACTGTGCTTTTCAGAGAACGTTCACATTTGTTTTCTTTCTAAAATAGAGCTGGAAGAGGTGATCCTCCACTTCTTCATAATACAGTGGTTATACAGTTGTTATGGCAGTATAATTGCTGAGGTTCAATTCTCTCCTGAGCAAAAGTGATTCGAAGCCCTAACGCCCACCTCTCAGCCACGTCTGGACTGGATGGTGACATGTTCCCCTCGCCTTGGAAGGTGAACCACAGCGCAACAAAGAATTCAAGACTGGCAGAACTGGCCTCTCGGTTAGGGCATTTCTTGTCTTGTTCTCGGAATTCTTCTTGGGCAGGAATTTGATCCCTGTTTTAGATGCTTTCTACACCTTAGATTCAATGGCTACTCGTAATTGCAAGAGCAATTTCCATCCTTTGTAATAGCATTCATAAGAGCGATATGGTATCTAAGCTGTTATCGTAGGCAGCCTGGGCCTTTAAGTTGTGCTTCAGAGCCCACCCGTGCTCAGACTCCACAAGGGACTAGAAAATGGTGTGCCAGGACTGAGTCAGTTGCTCCAGTGTTGGGCTTTGGTGTAATTTTTGAGGAAATTGCTACCAAGGGACATGTCCTGTGCAGGCGTTGCAGTCTGAGAAGTGCTGTGATGGGTCTCTGGTACCAAGAAGAAGCAATTTAAAATCAGGATAGTGCCTCTCCTGTCCCCCCCTTCTGCACTCATTACTGCCACCTAAAATAAAACAACAACGAGCCTTAAATACTGCAGGATGAATAGTCGTGTGCGTTAAGTCCAGGACAAACTCCGAGTGAGAACCAGGGAGATTACTGGAGAGCCTGCAGAAGCTTGTGCAATGTGAAGCGGTAACTTTCATAACGCTGTTGTAAGAGCTACTTGGAAACATCTGTTAGGGTATATGATTCTTTCTGTTACACAGGGCTGGTAGAGACAGCTACAAGTTAGGCTCTGCATGTACAAGTTCAAGTCTGAATGAAGCCAACATGCTAATTCCCTGCTTCTCAACAATGCGTTTGGTGCTGAACTTGCCAACTTGGCCTTGCAGCATCTTCAAGAGCCAGTAATGGGCTCTTAATTTAATAAACTGGTGAGTTCAAGTGGTCACCTGGACACAGGGGACAAGGTGGGGAAGAGGCCAGCGTGGTGATTCTACGTTAAGATGAGACGCCATGCAACGTAGGTATTCTTTTAGGACTGGCAGTGCTGTTGTATTGACAATGGGTATAGGGGTGTTGCCAAATGCACTTCCACGAGAATAGTGTAATCTCTGCGCTTAATATATTTAACTACAATAAGAACTAAAGTTAAAGTTGGATATGCTCCCTTTAAGATCTAGGTAAGCTTTTATTTCCTCAACACTCTAATGTGAACTTAGAAAATCATCTAAATAGCAATAAAAAGTAAATGAATTTGTTCAGCTCTTGCAACTTCAAACCTACTTTCACCACTGGGATTTTGCATGTCAAAGAAACCAACAAATACCCCTAAAATAAAGGTGAAAACAGAGTCAGCACTTGCGTTTCAGAACATGCCTGTATGCTTGAATTCTCTGGTTTTCATACCAAGAAATACACAGCTTGCAAAACCCTGCTTGGGAGGGAGAAGTTATCTAGATGATCTTTCCTCATGACTGAACCGAAAAGGGTACCAACCTACAGCAGTACTGGGACCTTTATAAAGTCCAACCCCAGCTGCCCCTGCTCCAAAGTTGGTTTTTTTTTGGAGAAAGAGAGTAGGATTATTAAGAGGATAAGATGATGGAAGGATACATTCTTTCAGAATTCTGTCAGTAATACTGTAATAACCATGGTATAATAAATACAGTAATAACTACAACACAGGTAAATGTTGGCAACTTGGTAAGAAATCATGAAGCAATTCCTAACAAGGAAGAGTTTGTTCCCTATTTTTAGACTTGGGTTGAATCTTAATCAGCAGAACATCTCCAGCTGGTAGCCAGCCTAAGGAACTTCTGCTGCTTCCAGTCAGACACAGAAGAATGTTTCTCAGTATATTCCTCATCTCCCAGGCTTGGGGGTTTCCACTGCAGCAGCTTTGTATCAGAACAGGAATTATATCGCTATGCTTCAGGTATTCTTGAGTTGTGACGAT
This sequence comes from Elanus axillaris, assembly GCA_026212715.1. Lineage (NCBI taxonomy): Eukaryota > Metazoa > Chordata > Aves > Accipitriformes > Accipitridae > Elanus > Elanus axillaris. The sequence continues at coordinate 27,581,702 of JANZLQ010000022.1, read as the reverse complement.
GTTCCTTATTTGGACCCTTGGTCCCTTAAGGGTATTTGTAGCTTAACAGAAAGATGGTATGCCTGTTATGGCTGAGAATACAGGAGGAAAAACGAGATTCAACTGAAACAATCTTTATTGATTTGACTGGCCACTAAACTGAATCCAGTAAGATATGCTCTGAAAAAAATCATTCTCCCCTGAAGGACCTACATTTCTTCCTGGAAGTAACCAGTAACATTTGAAAACACATATACATATATGTGAAAATACATCTTTTGGGGATGGTTTAGGTTCCTAGGGGCTTTAGATCTTTCCCTGTTGACTCCCCGATCCTTAAATACATTTACCGCTCAAGTAATAGTTACTCTATCTGTGTATTTATCAGCTGGGTGGTTCAAGAGAGATGTAAATGCTTGTGTAAGGAAAAGCGGCAACAGGAACTTTGTTCCTTATGTCACGTGGTATCAAAGAGTCGCTCGGTTTGATTCCCTAAGTGCCCATTTGTGACAGCAGCTTTGCTCTGCTTTGGTTTAAGTATCTAGTGTAAAAAATGTTATTTATTTTAGTTACCTATTTATCACTGCCCAGCTCTTGTGCCCAGAAAATGGTGTGCTGATACACATGGTTTTATACCAGCACAGTATGGAGAACATTGAGCAAGAGCAAGCTAATTATGCAAATAAAGTCTATATACTCTGCAAGAATTGCCACATACAGAAATCTATGCGACCTTAATTTTCACTCTGACTCATAATTCCATTTTTGTGAGCAGAACTGTGCATGGCAGTTGCAGACCATTTGGTATGTAACTGGGGCTTGCTTACGTTGCTCTACCCATTTACAAGCTCTTATACCAGTGTCACACAGATGGGTTAAAGCTTCAATTACCTCTGTCTACGGGGCTACCTAGAATAGCAAATAGGCATGAGGTGGCATAAGAGACACAATGTTAAATCAGAGCAATATTCCAGCCCGCCCAGTGTCCAAAAAGCAGATGCCTGAAGAAGGCTTTTAAAACAGATTCATTAGGGATTAATTACAATGTCTATTTTATTATCATATACGGATTAAATACACGGTGACTTACTCAATGTGGGAGGGAAAACAGTAGCAGCTCTTGCCACTAGGACAGTTGCTGGCAGGGATTTAGAGGGTAGCTCTTCTCAGGAATTGCTCATTCCACTCCCACTGACCTACTAGGACCTTTGAAGTCCCATGCTAGATGTCCCAAGTATTACTGTAACCTTCTTCTATTCCTCTTGAATTACTAAATAGCCTAAGACACTTTGGCCTGTTGCAATAGAAATGTATTAACCAGGCTGCAGCTCCTCACCAAGCTGAAAAAGGATTTGTCTTCATTTTTTAACACTTGCTGAAGTGGGCACCAGAGCTACACACACCCTGAGAAAAAAAACCCACAGTAATAATACATATGAAAAAATCATCACGGCTTTGTTTCTGTGTAATTTTTCCTTCCTGCGTAGCCGGAGAATGCACACTCTTAGCTATAACATCACAGTAGGGTAGGAGCTTACCTAAAAATAGAGAGCTAGCCTATAAAAAAAAGTTATTTCAGACTATGATTCCCTGTATTATTCCTCTTATGTCAGGGTGAGCAGAGTCAATCAATTTTGGAATGTTCTATCTTGCTTTCTATCAGGCCCTGCTGGGATTTCTGAGGCACTGTTTCAACACACCATTATGAAGCTCCAATTTGCTGAATCAGAAACGCTTTTATTCATCAGCCATGCACATCAATGAGCAGAGCAAAGCAGGCATGTACTACCCATAAAAATACTCATTATAATAGCTTTAAATGTCAGCTGTAGGACGTGAGCTGAAAGTTTGATATTGCAGCGTACAAAATTTGCTCCGTGTATGGGCGATGATATAAGCTTGTTAAACCTATGAATAAAGTTGCAAGCTGTGGGTGTGCAAAAATGAAAGAGAGGTTCTCAGGGTACTTTCTAATCCCTTTTTATTAACGCTCTTCTTCTTTTTACTGCCCTTACCAACTTTTAAATAAAAAAATACCTTCAGTAAGAAGCTGTGACGTGCTGACAGCCAGTGAGACAAAACTCAGCCTTCAATCTCCGTGCGACCATCCAGCCAATTCCTTATCCACCAAATAGTCCACCCATCAAATCCGTATCTCTCCATTTTAGAGAGAAGGATGCTGTAGGGGACCGTGTCAAAGGCCTTACAGAAGTCCAGATAGATGAAGTCTGTTGCTCTTCCCTTGTCCACTCATGTAGTCACTCCATCATGATTTGGTCATTCCTCGCTCGCCAACCTTATACATTACAAATTATTTAGTATTTTGTGTTTACCACTTCTAGTAAAAAGCTACTATAGACACAAGCAGGACAAAAAGCTTCAAAATGGCAGCCTGCATTATAGTGAAAAAAAAAAAATCCTATGCGTAGCTTCTTTTACAGCTTTCTTAACACAAGGTTGCTTTGGAGGTTTTGCAACAGCATGGATTGTCCCGACTATTTGCCTGCTGGCAGGTTTAAACTTGCAGAATTCATATTCATTCTGATGAATTAATTGTGTCCTACATTTATTTCAGATTTATAAAATAAAATGAAATATTCGAAGATTCCAATTGCAATTGGATTTATGCCCCTGCTTTTTAATCCGTTGAAGTATGTGGAAAGAGTCCACTTTCATTTCGTGCTTTTTAACATATGTTGCATGAAGGATGAAAGAGGAGTGATGGCTACGTGGTCTGAAAGCATGCAAGTCCAGTGTCAAGCCTCACAGGTGCTGCACGAAGTTGGCATTTTATACCAATATCTATAGATTGCAAACCTAAGCCATGTAGGAAAATTCTATTTACTGCACAGGAAGACTTGTAAGCAGGGTTGTGTGCAAGTTAGTAGTCCCCAGCAATTATTTACTGTCTAATGCACATAGTAAATGGCTGGGATCAGCATGGTGCTGGAAAAGGGATCTTCTGTTGCCTCTCCCTGGTTGTAACTAAAACTCTGCAGTATTTCCCGCCCAGGTTGTCCTTCTTGGCTAGATTCCTTCTGCAACAAACTACTTATGTTGAAAGCAAGCTCCAAGGGCTGTTTTCTGTTTTGGACAGACTTTGTGAACAGGTAAAAAGGAGTGCTTGGAGTTTGAAGGTAGGCCACTTCTAATTAGAAGCAGTATGTGCTTTTTAGCCAGAGGATGTTAAGGCAGCAGGCTGGTAGAACATCCTGACTTCTGCGCTCTCTTGCAGGAGATGAAATTTAGCCGTGCATAACAACGTGGTAGAAAAAGTAGTGAGGAAACTTTTCCCTGAGTCAAATAATATGTTCTTGGGACTGTGATTTACAGTTTGACCATCCCTCTAGAATGTGTCCGCTCCGGTCAAGCAAGGGACCTGTGTCTCATGAAAAATCTCCACTCTTTCTTGTTCCTTTAGTCCTTTTCATTCTCTGGACTATAAGCATGAGTTCCTCATTTGAACTAATTACATTTAGAAATATTTGGTGACTAAAGGCACTGTGTTTTATTTTTAACTAACATCCCCCTTTTTCCTGTATGGACTGTTAATTTGGACCCTCGCTACGCTTACCAGTTCAAAACCTGAATATCCCTAGATAGTTTCATTCTAGTTGTAAATAGGATCTGTATAAGTTATCTTGCCACCTCCTGCTAATAACGACTTGTGAAGGGATTTACCTCTGGGCTACTCTCTCCGGTTTTGTTACTCCTGGTATTTTGCCAGTCTTCCTTCCCACTGTAAGCTGATTTGTTATAAATACTGGTGGGATATCAAGTAAAGTATAATGTCTGGCTTCAGGCAGTTGGACTGCTTCTGTATGAGCTGCCTTTCTTTATAAAAGTCTATTGTTATTTCTTATCACCAGTACACGCACGGTCTTATGTGCAGCAGAGGAGAAGAAATCCCAGCTAATTTCTTGCAAATGTATTGGAAGTGTCAAGAGTAATGGAGGTCATGGCAACAAATCTAAGCAGCTGCCTCTTCCAGGGAGCTGTACAAAAGCCCTGTTCCCTATCCTTGTATGACGATGCCTTTCAGGCCTTGATCAGCATCGACCACAGTCCTTTCGTGTTCCCTCTTCGCTCAACCCAAGCGGCTCTTCTCCACTCACCTGCTTCTTGCAGCGGCAGAGAGAAACCCAGGTTTGGTTCTACAGGCCACAGTGGTTTCTCCTTTCTCCCCAGCGTTCTTCTTGAGTCGTTGTTTCCCTTGGTCATACTCCCCGAGTCTGTATTGTCATAACCTTTCTGTGTCCGCCTCGGGGATCCTGTTGCCTCCTTTTCCCTCTGCACCTCCCCACCACCATTCCAACCTGATTCCCTCCAGCTCCAGTCCTCCTTCTGGTCCTGGGAATAGGACATACCCAGCACAGACTGGAGCGCACTTTACCGTGGCATGGACCGACTGCCCAGTATCAGTGTGGCTGCGGCTGGGTCGTGGGAATAAAAACTTGCCTTCTGTTTTTTTTCTTACTGAAAGCGTGACTTTGGAAAAATCTGTGGAATAAAATTGCCTTTGCTGCTGCTTCTTCAGAACTGCAAGTCTTGTGGAGCCGAAGATTCCTGGAAAAGGAATACTCTCTCGATAACCAAGTTTTTAAATATGACCTCAGATATTAAAAGCAGGGTTGAGACATTGCTGCCTTGTTTATGCAGACTACTTTATTGTCTTCCTTGAGTGTGTTGTCAGTGTTTAGTTGCATGAACCAGGGTGTGTCTTGTGTTCTTCTTGCCGTAGAGTCTGAATCTGCTGACAGCAATATAATACCTCGTGTCTCTACAAAAAAAACCTCTTAACATGTTTCCCACTGGTAGAGCTACCCTGGGGACAGGGCAAGGTTGCATGGATTTTAAATAAAATCTATGGCAAGGCAGTCAAGGGTTGTCTCTAATCGCAGAAAGGTTTGGGTTGGAAAGGACCTTTAAAGATGATCTAGTACAACCTCCCTGACACGGGCAGGGAAATTTTTCACTAGATCAGGTTGCTCAAAGCCCCATCCAACCTGACCTTGGACACTTTCAATGATGGGGCATCCAGAAGACTGCTACTCATTTTTGTGCCTGGACTACAGACTTTGATTTGTTAAGATGAGGGAGTTTAAGGTAAGAGCTCTACGGACGAAGAGAAAAATTAAGCAGTGACCAGAAGCTTCTGTAACTCCACAACAGCAGTATCTGATCATCCCACATGTCCTTTTCGTGCATTGATCTTCATAATCCTTTGGGGAGCTGGGAAAATGCTATATCCATCCTAGGGAGAGAAGTCTCAACAGCTGCCTCTAAATGGTTTGAGTGTGCAATGAGTCATCTATTTTCATAAGAAGACTGTGGCAGAGAAGGCAACTAAGTCCAAATTTCTTGCACCACAGGACCCTTTGTGAAAGCAAATGGCCATATAGATGTGTCTGTTAATATGAAGGGGAGAGGTTCAGATGTAAAAAAGGTGAGAAAGAAATGCAGAATGGCAAGTTAGAAACAGGTTGGAGACCTTTGAAGATGAATGTTTGCACTGGTAAGAGAAGTGGGCTCGATCCTTTCTTGCCTGGCTCTAGCTTTGTCACGTGTCTCAGTCTACCATGTGGTACTTCTATCTTCTACTTTCTCTGTATGCATTCCAGCACCCTTTCACAACATTACATTTTGATATTCATTTCATTGTGATATCAATGCTGATGAAAAGGTACATTAACTTGGTGCTAACTGGTGAGCTGGCATCTGCTAAGCCCAGCGCTGAGCCCAGAAAAATTCTGTATTTTTCTTAATGAGTGTTTGCACGGTGGGACTGCCAGGAGAAGACGGTAAGACCTCCTTCCGTTTACTGGCAACTGGATTCTTCCCATTTACGTTGCCCTATAACTTGAATTCACTCTCTGCTGAACTCATCTCCAAACTGAACTTGTCCTTTGGGTCACTGCTTGATACTTTTAGCATCATCCCCATCTGGAACTGGCAGCAAAACCTACCTGCTCCAGGTGCTGTCTAGCTCCTGCGCTTACTAAAGCCAAATAGTAGCCATGGCAATGCGCTCCCTCCAGTGGCAAATGCATCAAAATGAAGATGAAATACATGCCAGGGTTCTACTTTATGTTTTCTAAAACCAAAAAGGCAATCCTTAGTTATAGAAAAAAGAGGTCAGGGCGCTTCATAATTTCAACACAGTTGTCCGTGTGATCTCATTTTCTTGGTAGAGATAAGCCTTTAAAGCGTGTGTGGGAAAAAGATTGCTCCTCTCTTAGATTTTCAGGTGCATATTCTCAGGCCCTTCCTGGAGGAGACTACTTCTAGACAATATGGATACATGGTTTTCAATGTGAAATTACCTTATTTTGGAGTGCACTCCTCTGCTCCTGGCTGCATTTTACCTCAGTTCAGGAGTTAGCAGTTCCCCTTATGTCTTGAATTGAAACCAAAGCACTTTTTTTTTTATTTACAAAGTGCTTTCAAATGAGTGCTTGACTAGATCCAGATCTGGAGAAAACGATTGTGTCTTTCTTCACTCACTAGGGACAAACATCTGAGTTTATAATTGATTTATATTAGGTCAACTAATGAGAGGAAGGCTAGAAAGCCTCACAAATTTGATCAGAAAGCTGGACAGGCTGAGAAGGTCGGAGTAGTACGCACATAATTTAACTTGAATAGATTTTAGTAGCAGAGGCTTACCACAACAACATATAAAGGGGGATGCAGTTTGGTGCTTTGAAGCATCCTTGCCTCCTGAGTGGTAGAGAATACACTGATACACCCATCAGGAGTGATTATGGTCTTTGCATTAGATCAAATCTTGGTCATTGCATCAAATATTTAAGTGGTAGTCTACAGTGTTCTGTACTTGTTTGATCTTTCTGTGGCTGTGATGGGTTGACCATGGCTGGATGCCAGGTGCCCACCAAAGCCGTTCTATCACTCCCCCCCCCTCTTCGCTAGACAGGGGAGAGGAGAAAAAAAAAAAAATAACAAAGGGCTTGTGGGTCAAGATAAGGACA
>JANZLQ010000022.1:27558727-27574634 GCA_026212715.1 Elanus axillaris | reverse complement strand
CAGTGGCTCAATACATCTTGCACCTTTTGCTACACAAGGACAGTCTTGCTCATAGAGTGTAAAGGACTTCTTTCTTTCAGTATGGAAGGGAGTGGGCTGAAAAGTGAGGGGACACAGCTCTGAGTGAGTTGTTTAGCTATCCATCATAGAATCATAGAATGGTTTGGGTTGGACAGGACCTTTATAGGTCATCTAGTGCCACCCCCCTGCAATGAGCAGGGACATCTTCACTTGATCAGGTTGCTCAGAGCCCCGTCCGACCTGACCTGGAATGTGCCCAGGGATGGGGCATCTACAAACCTCATAAACCCATAATCATAAATGGCATCTCTTTCTCCACTTTTTTTTCTAAGAAAAGACGGACTATGTCAGGGCCTCGAGTACACTAACAGGTCTTAATGACCCTGACCAGCCTCATCTGGGACCCACACCATGACCGGAGTCACCATGTAAGCTCAGCTCTGGATCTTCAGTCCCTCCTTGAGCTCAGCTAGGTCTGGCCACAGACCCCATTGACCTTGACCCATGGACCTGCTTCATCACCATAAGCTTTCTCCTGGCTTTTGGACTTGGTTGAGCCTCCCCAGGCCTGCCCTGCTTGCCGCTCAGGTACTGTGAGACAAACCCCAGCTGAGATGGCCCTGCTAGCTGTGGTCCTCCCACTCTCCATCTTGTGGGGACCTGCCCGCCTCGGCCACATCCTGACAGACTACTCTTGTCTGCTGCTATAGCTTACACCTTGAGTGCCATCTAGGTCTTTCTGTGACTCGCTAAAGAAGCTTCCCAGAGCATTCAGACTCTTCTGAACTGACTTACGTCCTGCTCATTTCACATTCTAAGTGTCAAAATTCCAACACAGAATATCTCCAGTTGGAAGAGACCTGTAAGTACCATTGAGTCCAACTCCCTTCTCCTCGCAGGGCTACCTAAAACTAAACCACACGATGAAGAAAGAGCGTCATCCAGATGCTCCTTCAACTCTGACAGGCTTGGTGCCACGACCGCTTCACCTGCTGAAGTGCTAGAAGGGGTGGAAGATCCTGGCATGATTTCCACAAGAGGAAATTTATTTGCAGATTAGAGGTATAGCCTCTCTCAAGGAGAAAAATAGGAAAAATAATCCAAGTTTGCCTCCTTGTGGTACTGTTTGGCTGTTACACCTAGAAATGGACTGCTTTTTCCTTTTCTTTGCATGAATTCCTCCCTGTTTGCTGCTGAGATGGGAACAGTTGTGTTCAAAACAGATTGCTTAGAGCATCCCTGGCCTTTCGGGTCTTCAGCTGTGGTTTTGGAGACTCAGTGCCACCCGGCATCGTTCAGCCAGGACAAAGACAGAACGCAGTTTTGCCTGATACCTGATACTACAATGCAGTGCTCCTGCATTGAAGTCCTGTGCGCATAACACAGAAATGTTATCCAAAGACGTGTAATGACAATATAAAAAACTTAATATCCTTCTCCTGGATTACTACTATTATAATTTCTATTAGGAGAGTTTGAAAATGAAAAGGTGATGTGATTGTAACAAATAATTTATGGCACACAGTTATGCAGCTGGAGCTATTCGGTCAAAGCACTGTTCTGTGGGTAAAAGAACCCAAACTGTCGCCGGTGAGGGAGTACGGTAACATTTGAAGGAGAGCAGGAAGCCAACAAACATTAAAAATATAGCTGAAATACAAGGACTGGCAGGGAAATATAAGGAATTACGGGGAAAGGCTCAGGCAACAGTTAAGGGCTTTTTTCCTTAAGCAGCCCCCTCCCATGGATGAAAGGGAACCTTGTCCTCTGGCAGTTTTATGAAAAATCTTATGCCCAGAGAGGACTGGAACAACATTCTTTGAGACCGGTGGACTTGCTCACCAGCACATCTTCAGCTTGCTTACCAGATACCCCTGATCTTTGGTATTCTTTCAGCCATACATAAACAAAACCATGCACAACAAAAGTAAAAGCCACACTGGGCTACAGACTTCTAAAAATATTTCTGAATTACACACTGTTATCAGTCTTCTTGGGAAGTAAGGAACTTGCACTCAACAGCTGTAATAAACTCATATAAATGCACAACAGGAAAATCGTGGACAGCCTCTGATTCCCAGCCTAAGAAAATGCAGAGTACAGAAAGCCAAATTCTGTACTTCTTGTTTAGAAAGCATAATTGTTTGAAAGACATTAAAAAAAAATCATTCTTTCTGAATTTTGCTAAAAGCATTCCATTAAAACCACTGAAAGATCTCTTCCCCCAGGGCAATGGGCAGTTGCAAACCCCAGCGTGGTGAGTGGGCAGACCACATGCTGGGTACGACGCTAGCTGTGGCCACTTGAACATACCAGTTTGTAAGTAGCTCACAAAAGACAAAAAAAAAAAAAAGAGATTAAAACAGTAACGTTGTTTGTGAGTTAATTTGTAAAAACAGCATATATGGAAGCCAGGACTACATGGGACTTAAAATTTACGACCTTAAGCCAAAGCCTGTGTATTTAGAGCAGCCATTCCAGCACCTGTAGAAGAAGGACCGTTGTCCACATGGAAATTCACAGTGTGAAGTTCGTAGTAGTGCCTTGCTGCAGTTTTTTTCCCCCTCTGTGTTCTGACTGCTCTGCGTCTTGTCCTTTATATGAATTTGACTCATATGTTTTTCCAACAAATGGTGAGGGCTTGTTCATAAACTAGAGAGCTTGGCAGACACTCGCCTACACACCTTACTTGCCTGCAAGCCTAAACAAGGTGCTTCAACATTCTCACCTCACATGTAATTAGTGTTGCTTTTCAACATCATGTGGAGAAAAGAGCAAGCAACAGGCATGTTTCTCTAGCACCTTCTTTTTTTGACATAGCTTTGGCCACTGGAAGGAGTTTGTCGGTGTCCAGGAGGACACACGTCATCTCTGAGTATGCGTCTTGGTAGCCACAGAAGGTGTTCTTTGCTTATGGCGCCTCATTTTCTGAGGGAGAGAGACTCAGGGTCTGGATGACAGGTCAAAGTCCTTGAGTTCTCTTCTGCACAAAATTCCTCCAAAACCTCTTCTCCAAGAAATGGAGTACAGGAATAGCTACATGGCCCCTTACACAAGGAGCCTCTTCTTCCAATCCATCTTGCAAAAAGTGGAAGAGGATTTAGCCTGACGGCAAAATTTTGATCTAGAACTGCAGTAGACAGCAAGACACAAAGGATCAGCCTGGCCAAGGTGAATATTAAGTTTTTCTGCGCATTTTCAAATTCAAATAAATCTACAAGCAAGGATATTGCTCCACTCCAACATGGGAAGTAAGCTAACAGAAGTCTTAAGAGAGAGCATGGAGTACGGAGTTGAAGTCTAAATAACAGAGCTTGGCTCCTCACAGCTTTATTTGCCTTAACCACGAGTTCCAGTCGAAAGGTTTTTTCTTTTTATTGTCTTTAACAGTTATTAGTTTCTCTCTGTCTCATAACAGCTGAGCCCTCCGTGGAGACACTCGAATGGGCTTTCAGAACCAACTGCCACTTTACACCAATTTGGAGGAACTTAGTCTTGGCTTATTTTAATCAAATTTGAAGTGGTATAGAGGTCCCAGTGAGTGCCAAAGGTTTTGGCTGAGAGGAAAAGTGATCTGAGAAACAGGCAGGCACCTGGTAAATCTCACTTTCTTGGAAAACCAAGCTAAAAAAGCTGAAGGAGATGTTTGTGACTTACAAGTTGTGATCTATTTTTCAAATGACACAGGAAAGAAAAGGGCAAAGAAACTAGTTCTTTTCTCTCGTGTCCAACCAAGGCAGTGAGATCAGCTCCTTTTGACCCATTGCTTCCTCAGGACACTCCCCACTTGCCCTGTTTTAATCTCCCTTGCAAAATTGCCTTACTTTAATATCTGCGATGCAGCCTACATAAGGCTCCATCGGGAGAATGAGTTAGTGCAGCAAATACAGAAGTAGCTCAGGGCACGAGTAACCAGTGTGAATTCTTGAGGGTCCACAATCGTTTTCTATCCACTTTCCACAGCTAATTTGTTACGTGTAAGCTCTGTGCCTGCAGTGGGGAAAAAAAAAAAAAAGAAAAAAATAGAGGTGAATATTTTCAAAGCTCTGAATAGAAATTCCGCACATGAGTACTTAGATCAAGGTCCTGGCTGAGGGGAGGAGAATGGGAAGTAAAGGGTGAGGTGACATGGGGCTGGGTCATGTTTGGGTCCGTAGGTTTCCTATGGAGTGATGCTGGCAGGGCATCAAAACCTGAGCCACTGCGGAAAGCTATTGGCAGCATCGCAGTGACTGTGGGAGGTGTTTGCTTTCAGGGCTGCTGGGGTAAAATTGTAATTTCTTTACCTGTTTTAAGGTGGCTCATGAATGTTGTGGAAACCCCGGGATGTTCCTGTCAAAAGCGGGTCCCGCTTCATTATGCAGGGCAAAGGGACCTTTTCTAGAATACGTCTAAAATCGGATTGTCAAACCCAAAATTCAAGGTTCAGAGTTAAACTAAAAGTATAGGGCTTTTTTAATCCTCCAAATACCAACAATATTTTAAAAATTAAAAGAACATTTTAAGAACTTAAAAGGAAATGCATTCTTTCCCCCCTCCTACCCCTGCCCCAAGAAAACCTTCTCCCACCACTCACCGGTTTCCGAGTTCCTCTTATGCACAAAGGTCAAAATTGCAAGCTTTTCTGAGGAAACACAAGGCACCTTTTTCCCCTCTTCTCTCCACTCCATGAGTACAGGTTTTAGTTTGGTTTGGTTTGGTTTTTTTTTTACTTTTGTCACTGCTGGGAATGGAACTGTCAAGAAAAATACCCAGAGCTGCAGGGCTCACAACAGAATAGCAAGTGCTGATACCACCACTGAAAACGCATTTTGTCCCAGGACACTGGGAGATCCTGCTATATAGGTCATATTTCAAGATCCAGATCTCCAGATAATCCCAGCTGCTGTCAGGCTTTATGTTTCATGCCTAAAACCCAGCACTTGCAGCATTGGGCCAGCCAATATATTATGGAATGGTTTGTGCATCTGGCATGGCTGCCTCCTTAGGTTTATAATCTGTCATCAGTCAGTATATAAGCACCTAGTAGCTTCCCAGGGCTAAGATTAAACAATTAGTACTCCAATCGGATTTCCAGAAGTATCCCACAGGCATAGTCCAAGGCCTCTGTTTGTCTAATCAAGGATTAGGAGCAATTAAGAGAGGTAAAATGCAATACTTGCATGATATCCACTAACATCCATCACACTGGGCTGATGCAAAACACTTAGGAAATGTGTTTTTAAGATGCAATCCGTTTCCTCCCAAGGTTAATCCTCCAGGCGGATCGTGGTGCATCTAAAGAAAATACCGTACTAGAACCCGGTGTCTATAGACAGAGGAGAAAAAAGCATCCCGTGGCCTTACCCTGTGTAAGAGTAAGCCACAAATCCGGCTCCAGATCGAGGGTCTGGGCCTCGAAGAGCTCGTTTCAGCTAGGAGAGGATAGGTCTTGATCCATCGGTTCAAGGATGTAGAGCTGAAAAGAAAGGGACCGTGATCCTGTGCCTGAAATTCAGTGAAGGACTCACCATATAAACTCTGATGCGTGTTACTCGGGATGTAGCATCGGTTGGTCTACGAGTCTTTGCTGACAACAGAAAAGGGACAGCCCACGAGGGTATTTGTTAGGACAAACTGGATTCTTTTAGGCACTGTTGTTTCTCCCCAAATATTTACAGGGAAGTTCACAGCATCCCTTCTCTCCAGGTGGCAGCTGTCCAGGGAATCTCAGGGACCGGGAGATGGGATACTTCAGATGCACATGAAAATTCACCTTCTTAAGGCCAGCCACATTGTTTTCCTGTTCTTTATTCCTATCAGACACTATAATTTTCCAAGTTCCTTTGGAGTCTGGGCAATACTTTTGCTTACCTCAGTAGCTGCTTTGTCTGCCTCAGCTGAAACATTTCTTTATCTTTTAAGGATGCTTTTTTTTTGGCTTTTTACCAAAACCTTTTTACCTTCTGTTTTGCTTTGAGAGTTTTAAATGATGCATGCTCTGAAAAACCTCCAGTGAGCAGTTTCTCTTTGTTACCTTTTGCTGAACAGTAATTTGTAAAGGCTGAAGTAAAAATCAACTGGAAATAGTTAAAGTCCTGTACTTTTGCCACCTTCCCTTTCAATAATACAGGTCAGCTTTCAATGAAGAGCACAAAATAATCTTCTAACAGAAACAAGCGAGCACAAAATAATCTGGTAAGCAGAAATAATCATAAGTGAGGACAGGTTCCTAGACTCTGAGCAACTGAGTATCTACATCAAGTAATTAGATTCTTGAGCTAACTGATCTGATGACATCAGAAAAGAAAAATAAAATACTGCACAATTGATCCATGGAAGCTGTGCAGGCATTGTGCAAGCAAATAGAAAAACATTTGTCATAATTTCTAAATGTTTTTTTCTGATGACTGTTTGAGATCTGCCAGACTTTCCATCCTGTGTTCCTAATGCTGTAGGTAAAAAGCTAAGCATAAACTGTGCATAGAAGAGCTTATGTTTAAACATTATCATGAGGGCCCTGGCAGTGCATCCACGAAATAAAAAAATTTGCCACAGTAGGTATGAAACTGCTTGTAACAGTCTAATAGGAGCTGTAACTCGTACATTGCTGATTCTAATAATCGATTCTATTTACGGTATATGCTGTCCCACATGCTCAATGGCTTTTGCACTATACGGTTTTGTAGCGGCGATGGTTCAAATAAGTTCCTGAACATTAAGCACTGAGGGAAAACACCTCGATGTTTCACCCTGCTGAGGACCGCAGTAGTTACGGCCGCTTCATTTCAAGGTTTTCATTCATAAAAATGTGGAAGCAAAGACTTTCTTAACTTTCAAAGAACCCACCGATGACTGGGTCATTGTCATGTTTCAGGTTCTTATAGACATTTCCACCCATGCATGACCCAAGGTCCCATGTCCTGTGGGCATCCAAGGTCGGGGGGGGGCATCCAAACCCACAAACCTTAGGGACCATGCAGTCCTCCTTGGATAGTAATCCCAAGACTATTTCTCTCCCTCTGTCTGGCTGGTACCCTTGGTCTGAAGATAATTAGGCCTGGAGAGGGGGAAGGGAAAGGGGACGGGACAGAAAGGGAGGGAGGAATGGGTGGCACTGGCTGAAGACAGTACCAGAAGAGTAAAGCCAGAATGTCCTGTCTTAGTCTCAAATAAGCAAATGAAAAAGAAAGAGGCTGAAAATGTTTCTTCTCTATTCAATTACGTTTACAGATAAAATTAATAATTTTAACCTTATAGATTCTTTGAATGTTGGGTTTGGAGGACACAATGGAAAGTTCTGTTTGAAAAAAAAGAAATTTCGATTATAGGTAAGTAGGACACAGAAAACTTTGAGCTTAACTGAACAGCGTGCAACTGTTCATTTTGTGCATTTTTGTGAGCATGAGCAACAAGATATGACCATTTCCAGCCCTTGTATGAAGGTCTTTCTAATATAATAACCCTCTTAAAGGAGGTACTGCAATGCAACATTCACTTCTCTATGCTAAACTTAACACTACTTATATTGGTTTATTGAATTATATTACCTCTTCCTTCTGTGTTGCACTATACTTCTTCTATAAAGGAATTATAATTATATAATTATTTGGTTCTCTATCAATGTGTAAGAAGCTCTCAACAGATATAGATTATTGTTATACATATTCAAAGGCACAGATGAGGGTAACTTGTCTGTGATTTATATGGCACTGATTGTTTGAACTGTAGTCTTGTTTTACAACACTGAACTTGCAGTTAATAAATCCATGCAATTTCCAGAGCTAGCTGCACTTACGGGCCTGGGGACGCAAAGTAAGTTGACCTACACCCATGCCATCTAGACAAATCTACATTTCCAAATGCAGTTGCAACCCAAAGTCTCTGTTAACCTGATAAATTCTGTTTGGCAAGCAAGAATGATTTGTGTTGTTTGGCTACCATAAGAGCTAACGTTAATTTCCCATTTCTGCTTCTTTCACCTTAGTGGGAAAGCAGAAGGCAGAAGATCCTAAAAGAAAGGATGAGTTGTGATGAAATGTGGATCCAGCCACTTCAGGTGAAACAAGGCAATTAGGCAACCTAGTAGGTGCTAGGCACAGGTTGTGCAAGGAACCAGTCCAGCTACAAAATATAGATCCTCCCTTTTAATCTTGATAATGGTTCCTAACTGACAGAATGAATTATATGGCCCTGCTTTGCTCCCCCTCATTTCCCTCAAATAAAACTAACTAAATCGTTCTCACAGGGTGAGTGGGTGTCCAGGATTTTGTAAGACAATTCTTAGTGTGCAACACACCAATTCTTGGTTGAGAGTGGTTGAAAAACCTGACCGTGATTTTAATATTCTGCCTCCCTTGTGGAGAAAAAAGAAGAATCACGTAGACTCATTACTAAAAGCAAGGGTTGGTGAATGCACATTAGGAATTGTAAGAGAGTAATTCTGCAAAAGGTTATTTTAATTGCTTGCTTTTCTATTTCAATTGCTTCTTCAGACTTTTTCTGACATTTGTTTCAATCATTCAAATAAAAAAAGAAAAGGTTGTGATAAGAGCTGAAAGTACAGTTCCTTAAAGAAGTCTGTTATTTCACTTACAAAAGAGAAGAGGAAGAGGTTAGTCGGTCACTGTCCATAACAAATGAAAGGAGCGCACAGAAAATCTGAGTAGATCTCAAGTGCTTCAGTTTTCTTTAAATCTTAAACTTGTGCTGCCTCCAGCAAAGACTGTTTAGAAAAAGAATATTGTCAACCCTAACAGTGAAGGACTCATTCAATAGGATTCATCTTGCTTAGCTTTATGAAGTTAAGCACCTCGTCTAAGCTAGTGTCTAGGTTCTCTTGTCAATGAAGCCATCTCTAGATGTAGTTTATGCTGTCTTTTTTTCTCAAATGATTATAGAGCAAGAATAAATAAATAATTTAGAATATGCATTTTTAGACAGCTGAAGCTAAATGAGTGATTCATTCATTGTATCTGAACTATTCTGATGCTCACATCACCCTTTTTTGAGCCAGAGAGGTGCCATGGAGCACTTTCTATATCTATGCCACCGTATAGCATAATCCTTAAACCTGTAGGTGATAAAAAGAGGTTAGTTTGTTAAAGGAAATAATCTACTTGCAATATAGTGAAATAAAGATGAATTAAAAATACTTACGGTTACCTACTACTGTGTTTAAATCTTCCTTTTTTTGTTATGGATTTGTAGTCATATTTTTCATCCTTCATTTTCAGGTCATTCTCTCTTAGGCAGCCACAAACAGAACAACGGAAGATGCTCAAATTAAAGTACTCTTTCATACAGCCTGCACATGCAGGATCCTGTATATACTGCCTGAGCACCCTTTAGTGTAAGTGAATAGTAATATGCCTTAAAAAACATATCTGCAGTGCTGCCACGTTGGCTGTATTAGCCCAGGAAAATGTCATGTGGCTTTACTGCTTCCAACACCTGAATTACCTGAAAGGCTTAAGTCTAGAGCTATATGAGCTCAGCCCCACTGAAGAGAACTGATTCATTTAGAGTGCCTGGAGTATGTATACATGGGCACGGAGTTTCTCTATGCGAACTGAGAGGAGCTGCAGTCGATGATCCTTATGGGTCCCTTCCAACTCCACGTATCCTGTGATTCTAACACGATCTGGCTGGGTTCATATGGGAATTCAACAGCTGAGAAAGAATACAATAGATTTCCAAATCCTGGAATAAAATCCTACATGCTGTTTTCATTAATGATGTCTTGAGAGGGACAGTGCTACTGTCCGATAATCACCAACAAGCAACAAGAAGGGGAAAAGCCACGGGAGAGCAACGATGTCTGCAAGCCAGTGCTGTGGTGCACCTCTGACAACGAAAAAAACAAACTTACATCAGTCAAGGAATTATCAGTAGTGAAAGAAAAAAAATTAGTGGTCTTGCACAAGACAGGAAATCTCTTCTAGGCGAACGTGCAAACAGTCGGTTGCCCATTCTACGGAAAGATTAATTCAAAACTATAGAGGGAAGGCTACTTGGTGGATCAGAGAAATGCTGTGTTTACTGCATGACTGGAAGCTAAAAGAACCTAGCAACTTTTCAGGTGACATTTCCAGTGGTTTTCTCCAAATGAAAAGTCAAGAATCAATACGACTGTAGTTCATATATGTATGTATTTAAATTTTGTAGAACAATACCATTTGGGGCTGTTCTTTGTGGGAGCCTAGGAGGTGCAAAGAAATACTACGTTTGCTCTCACTGGTGTAGTGCTTAAAGAGGGGAAGTACCTTTCATGAGATGTAGTGAAAGAAGCACATGTTATGCCCATATTGTTATAGAAACGACTTCTCAGAAAGACAATTTATAGTGTTGTGCAATGTATTTGCACCTACTATTTGATGTGGCTTGCCTGTGCCTGTTGACACACCTCAGAGGGGAAGGCTGGGTGGATCTTATGAGGCAAGTTGTAATAACCAATTTTCTCCAAATACGATCACAGACAAAGCTTTCTACAAATTATATCTGTGAGTCTCCGCGGAGTGTGGACACAGACTATAAGCTCCATGTGCAGGAAATCATTACTGGCTGCTTCATCTCCTGAAATTCACAGTTCCTGTCCTGCATAGGAAAAAGAGAGGGTGCAGTGGCACGTACATAGAGAAAGCCCCTCTCTTTGTCTTCCTCTCCAGGACAATATGTGCAGCTACTGTGGACGCTGTCACACGTTTCTGTCAAGATTCGCTTGAAGGACATGAGTGATTCCAGGTTTTTCTGCACTTGCCCATCCCCGCCACTGCTGTGATGGCAACGTAATCCCTACCCTTGCCAAGGCTCTCTGCTGACTTCCCAACACCAGGGAGAACCATGTCTCACCTTATATACCGTATCATTTGAGACTGGTTTTGTTCCTTTCCTTTCATAATTCCGACAGTTTTTGTTGCTTTTGCTAAAACATATTTAGAGTTGCAAGGCTGTTTCTTTGGCCTTTTCCAAATACTATCTTCATTAGAACATCACCCTCTGAAGATTAGGAAAGAATGTAGTTATGGTTATTTCTGAAAACCAAGGACTGAGAAATTAAGAAGGATGCAATATTAATCCCTCTCTCCCTCACAGATTGGCAATGTAAAGTGGAAATCAGCTGAGAATATTCCAGGCACACCTAACTTGTAAGCAGTTAATGAACGGGCTGGCAAGAGGTCAGTTTAGCAACGCTGTGATACAGGATCACGTGGAAGAGTCAAGATTTCTAAGGGATTTCAGCCTCTCTCTGACCCTTTTGTGTAGAGAGGACAGTGTTACATGTAAACTTTCAAATACTGAGCCATAACTCATACCTGTGCTGATTTGCATAGATTATATGAAGTAGCAGAAAATAGGGATTCTCTTGCTGTGGAGATTACTTGGAGTAAAGCAGTTGTTATTTGATCTGCACATTTGACGGTAGGGAGGTGAAAGTGTAGTGATCTTGGCCGAGAGACTGAAAGGGTCCAAATTTTGAGACAGTAGAGTAATCTGTATGGGGTAAGCCATGGCCCCAGAAAATTGAATCACCCACTCAAAGTCTATATCTCATTGCACTGGCCAGGGAGAGCCTAAATGGCCTCTTGACGTAGGCAGTTAACTGAAGTTAGACACTTAAAGTTAGGCATGATGAGTCTAGACCTAAATATTTGGCCTCATAGGGAAAATGTAGGCGAATTCTACTCACTGCCATTCTAAAATAAAGGAAGAGTGTATGCAGGGGGAGAGGGAGGAAGAAAGGGACTGGTAGATTAGGACATCATTCAAATAATGGAAGGATCTGGCACAACCTGAACTCTGTTTTCAATTCTTCACACGACTGAGTTTGAAATACTTTAACTGTTTCTTGATTTCCAGGTGTTTGAGTTTGTAGAACAGGTACTCTCTAAATGGAACAGGATAACACGAGGGAAAGTTATGTAGACTAATAAAGCTTTCAGTTGCTCAATTTCCTACTTTTTGTTCTAAGAGAGTAATGTTTCCTGTGGGACTAAGTGGTCGTGCATTTAATTTTATGTGTAGGTTTTATGTAGAGGTGGTATGTGATTCTTTATTATCTCTTCCCTTTCTGTCCTCTGTTGTCCTCAGCAAGGTAATTGCTGTCAAGCATTGTAGAGTTTGACGTGTGAGAAACAAGAGAGAACTCACTTCCCCATTAATGCTGCAAAATCTTTTCTATTGTACAGCAACTTCAAGCATGTGAGTACAGACGTCTCCATAACTTTTGTACCCAGCGTCTTTCTCAGCTTATCTTCCATTTATCCTATTAACAGTACTAGAAGTTATTCCATGTTAACATACCCAGGAAGCAAAGTGTTAGGTGAATACCTGTTTTCTTTGCTGTGTTGCCTGAGCTGGAGAGAAACTTGAAAAATGAAGTCAGACGGTTTGGGTACTGAATGAGCGATCCTTCCCCACCTGCAATATGTGGTAATAGTTCCCACAAACTACCACGCCACAGAGAATATGGATTCTTTGTATATTTTGTTCAAGTTCTTCACTTCCCTATTCTTGTGACATAGTATTCATAGCTTGGCCCCAAGGACTTTCAAATATGTTTTGAGTTTCCATGGCTCTGGAAAGCTTCTACCTTCAACTTGACATTCGTACCTGCCTTGTTCAGACATGCAGAGCCACATATTCGGTGCCTCTTCAGCACTGAATTTGTGACAGGGAACTTCTGGTCTGATTTAGATAGAAGTCCAGTCATCTAGTGCTTTGAAAAGCAAGTTGGAACAAAGTAAATAGGAATAACGCAAGGTTTTCTTAAGAGTTTAAGTTGTTAAAAGTGAGGAAAAGTTGGTGGGAGAATGCTTCTGCATGTTTCCATAATTTCTTCAAGGGGTTAAAGCATCCACCCCACGATTGTGGGTGCAGTTATCACCAAAACAGAGCATAATCAGCTGTACTAGCCAAAAAGGGTGTAACATGGTGTGACAGAAAAGAGATTATATCACCCTCTCCACTCAGCAAGTCTGTGCTGCAAATCTTGAGTCATACACTGATGCTTTTTAGGGCGCAGAAGATAAGATCTCTTATTATGAAAGAACATGTTACATCACATGAAGATGCCAGGATTCCATTCTGTCAATGCCACCCTTCTGTTCAATCTGTAAAACCTTCTATCTGTGTTTCTGCATAGACAGCTCATGCAAACATGGCAGCCATCGCACAACTGCTTCTGTGACCACCTTGAGTCGTGCACAGCAGCAAGTTACTAGGCATGAACTTAAGAAATCTTTCAGTCAGAACAGTTTTTTCCCTTGGAACTTCCAGCTTTCTCACACATTATCTCTTTGCTGACCTCCACGAGGTTACGCTACTTAATCTTTCAGAAATTTCTGCAAAGTAGCACAAACAGAAACCACCTTTGCTCTGCCATTACCGAGAGGACCTCTCAAGGCAGTGCTGGTTAACTAGCGGAGCACACCCAAATAATGGGGAACACCTGGAAAGAATATGGGGAGCATCAGCTCTGTGCCACATCAGCTGCTCCACTAAAACCCTATTTATCAGAGCCTTGCTCACCTGAGTCTTTCCTAGACCAGTGTTCAGGACCATGAACAAAGTGCAATGAAGAATTTCTAAAGATTTCCTAAAGGTCCTTGCCAGCATCGTTATTGCTCCAACAGCGTGACCCTGCTGTGTGGCTCTGGAGGAGGTGTTCGGATTAAGCTACGTGCCACCAGGGATTTTTTCCCTGAAACATGATCTTCAGTTCATAGCAGAAAAGGGAGAGTTCATGGTCATCAAGTAGTCCCAGGAAGCAATGACAGTTGCAGTATTTTGAACTGGAGGGGAATATGGATCAGCCTGCTTAGGATTCAGCTTTTATGCGTATGGTGTGCCACCTCTCAGGTTTGTTGCAGTGGTCTTGTAATCAACTTTTATGAGAGCTGTGAAGAGTTTAAGAGATGTTCTGTTATACTTTTACACAAGCTCATTGTTATTTACATTTGTCAACTTGATCAATGACCAGTGAAAATGGTGGGGCATCCACAATTTCTCTGGGCAACCTGTTCCACTCTCTCACCACCCTCACCATAAAAAAATCCTTCCTTATTTTCCACCTAAACCTACCCTCTTTCATTTAAAAGTCTTCTTCCTTGCCCTGTCACTACAGGCCTTGGTAAAACGTCTCTCTATGTCTTCCTTACAAGCCCCTTTTTACATATTGAAAGGCCCTGGACGATGTCCTGGTATGCTCGTTGATAGATGCCAACCTTGGGTTCATAGCAGTGCAGAGGAAAGAGTAAAGCATATTTTAGGCATAGGGAAATAGCCTGAAGCTTCACAGGTATGTGCATCAGCAGATCTCAAATTCTTTCAGGCCCGTGGGAAGTACGGTGTCTTCCCCATAGCACCAGTTTGGCTGAACAGCCCCACAACAGAAGTCCTCGGTAAAACGTCGGGACCTTTTCATGTCCCTACCGTGGCAGTCTTTCCTGCTTGCTGCTGTAAACTCCAAGAAGTAGCACTGATCCTACTTCTCATTCCTCTAACACTTTGCACCACGTGAGCAGGAATAACCAGAAAAGGAAGAGGAACGGGAGTTAGAAGTTGCAAATAATTACTTATGGATACCATTTGCATTCTCCTCCTATATATGGCATTTTTATAAATCATGCCTTATCTTGTTTGTTTATATTTTCTTCTGGCTTACTCAGCTTAATCAGCGGCTTTTTTTGTTGTTGGGGGGTTTTGTGTGTGTGTGTGTGCTGTTTTCAGAAGCCCCTGTTTATGGAGATTTTGGGGTATGTTTTGTGGCTGGCTGCTCTGATTATATCCTTCAGTTACCTGTGTTGTTGAAATTCATAGCATCATTTATTACTGCAGTTTTTACTGCTGCCTACACAACTGTAGTGAAAGAGGAACCCATTGAAAAGATTTTACTGACTGACAGTAAAAAAGGAAGCAGCATACAAAATCTGAATTGATTTTTTACCAGTGCAAAATAGCAAACAGAGGAAGGCACGCTGAGTCTAATACGCCGCTTATCAGGCAAATCAATACCCTGACTTCTTTCTTGCTGTTCACCACAATTCAAAATATTTTTCCGAGGCAAATTGTTGCAAATGTATTGGCAGTTGCCACTTCGGCCGGGATGAAAGAGCAAGCCTATGGCACACAACAGTGTGTTAGCAGATAGGGACACGCTGAGTCTAAAGCATGGCAGGAATGTGAGCACTACACAGCCCTAAGCTCCTCAGATTACTTACTAGGACATTTTCCAAATGTGGGAACTGGTTATGGAGTCCATAGGTATTCAGCTTATGCTTATGTGGAAACACTAAACTCTAACTTTTCAGCATTTGTGCAGGCTAATGGAGGCTACAGTAATGCTGCCTCATATGTTGGCACACGTAAGACTTTCTGAATCAAATGTGATCTTGCATTCTGTTTTCCAAATGCACGTGGCACCCATAATTATATGTTGCCCCACCCTGTCAAGGTTCCTAAATCATGGAAGAAGGGGTGAGGTAGTGATCCTTAAACCACAAGTAGGCTCCTACAACTGATTGATGATACTACATCAATAGGCCCGTCACTGGGGTTACATCTGTCTGGCGACAGGTCACCACCGGTGGTGTTCCTCAGGGCTCAATTCCAGAGCCAGTTGAGTTCAATATTTTTATCAGTGATCAGGATGCACCATTAGAAAGTTTGCTGACGATACCAGACTGGGAGGTGCTGTTGGCTCTCTCGAGGGACAAGAGGCTTTACAGAGGGTTTTAGATAGATTGGAACATTGGGCGATCATCAATGGCATGAAATTTAACTTGAATGCGTCCAGAGGAGGGCAACCAAGCTGGTGAAAGGGCTGGAAGGAATGTCCTATGAGGAGCGGCTGAGGACTCTGGGGTTGTCTAGTTTGGAGAAAAGGAGGCTGAGGGGTGACCCCATC
>JANZLQ010000022.1:27539523-27554009 GCA_026212715.1 Elanus axillaris | reverse complement strand
GTGACCCGGGGGGGGGTGTAATGTCACCGCTCCCTCCCAGCTTTCCAGCCTCACGCGATGGAAAGGGGCAAATAAAGAAGTTTAAGGTCCCGGGACAACCAACCGGACTTGTAACGGTTTGTCTGGCTGAAGTTTCCCGGGTTGCTCTTATCTCCTGATCTTGCTTTTGCAGCTGCTGCGAGCTGCAGTGATTGCTTCCAGCCGGGGGAAGGTGCCACAAACCGGGCATCAGCCCTGAGGCTGTGATTGCGGATCTTTAGGAAAGGTATCCCTCCGAAATGCCACCCGGCATAGCTTGGAGGGAAAGCAAAGCCGGCATGCTTTCCCAAGCTGTCTTCCAGAAAAGTTTCTGTAGTTATTGCATGTGGTCCTTCTGACCCTCGAGATGAACAAAATGGAAAGGACCAGCCAGTTAAGGAGAGTCCAACTGCTGGCGAGTTAGTGTGTGGGCAAAAGGCTTCTGCCCATCGCGTTTCCTTGTCTGACTGCTGGTTTAATGCCAGGGAAACTTGGGGTGAGCGCACGCCAAAACGTTCAGCAGATTCCCTGGAGCTTTTGCCTTCTGGTATATGCAGAAGGGGTAGAAAATAGTGGTAAATTAACATTTATACAAAGATGTGACTAATGCGATTGCTTCCTTGCTGTGTATTTTCAAAGGAAAAAAAAAAAAAAAACCAAGGCAAATAGTTCCCCAATCTTCCATATATAAGGGATATTTGAGGCTCATGACAATAAAAAAAAAATTTCAGTCTACTAAGTTTAAATTTCAAATTCTGTATTAGCTGCACTTTGCATTCTGTATTTTCCATCATTCATTTGCTCTAGTTGGTACAGTCAGATTTCTTTCACTTTAGCATGCTGGAACACCCCAGACAACAGGTGAACTTGGAAAATGCAGATATTTTCAGGGATCTGAGCTGGTTCTTATAGGTTGGTTCCATGTCCAAATCCTGAAGCCCTGCAAGATTTCAGCCACTTGTGTGACACCAGCTCAACTGTCTTCATGCACAAGTATGAAGCCTATTAAATAGGCCGTGCACCGTAATGGAAAAATGCCGGGTTATTTCCCCTCCTTCTTAAGCATACAAACTCCAGCTCAAGGGCTGTAAGTGAAATTAAGAGGAATTAATAACTATTTTGCTCCAGAGATGCTGAAAACCGCATAAGTTTTTTGGATAACAACAGCATCATGGCTTCTGACAAGGCACAGAATTTGGAATCTGTATTTATTCCAGGGCAAATTGCTACACACGATACTGGAGTACCTTGCCTTGCTTGACCTCTGCATGCTTGCAGGCTTAGTGTTTCTTGGCCTCAGCAAAAACTGTGGAAGAGAGTAAAAGATGGAATATTTGCTACAGGCATGTCTATAGCGCAGGTTTGGGTAATCCGGTCCAGAGAAAGCCACGCTGGCACGAGTCAGCCTCTAACAGAAGCAGGGTAAATTAGTGTGTGTGGACTTTTGCACTCTCTTGTAAAGCCTGATTATGTGTGAACTACCTGGTTTAGAGCAGACTTGGTTATACCCACACTGAGTTGCAGTGGGAACATATCCAGGACCAGGTTGTGGGTGAAGTAAGAAACTCCTCTTCATTACTAAGAGCAGTTTCATGAGACAGTGTGAATTTAATAGGCTCTTTAGTTAGTCTGGAAGGCAGAGACAAAAATAACCAAAAGATGCATATATTAAGAAAATCCATAAGACTTTAGTGAGGTCTGTGCATCTTGGAATAGGTTGGTTGCTTAATCTTTTGGATGTATAGTATCAAAAATTAAGGGATGATCTCAGTTGGACTGCAAGATTTTACCAAGAGCCTTGCAAGATGATAACTTAGGAGAGGATGAAAAATACGGAAGGCTCTCAGTAAGAAAAGAAGCCTGAGGAAAGGAAGAATGAGTATAATCAATGCCACAATATTAGTAAGAGTGACACTGCACCAAACTGTGAAGAGGAATCCTTTTATTGCTGCTTTCTGTTGTGGCTTTTTCTCACAAAGGCTAGAAAAGCAGGGCTAAGGAATGAGGTGACTTAGAAAAACAGGAGCAACAATCTTGCAACTGGAATTTTTGGTTGAATTTGGCAAAATTTGGTTGAATTTCAGAGACTGTAAAAACATCTGGTGTTGCGACATCATGAAATAACCAGGTACTTGCAATAGATTGTTTTGCAGAGAAACAGCTTGCTGATTTTCTGATTCATCAGCGACGGCGATTATGTGCAAGGTATTCAAACCCACCGCGTGTCACACAGGTGCCTCGGTGTTAGTCATGCAGTTGCCCCAACTTACGCCATTGTGGAGCAGAGGACAGAAATTCTGTGGCAGTTTGCTCAAAGAGATCAGCTAAACAACTTCTTTTTGTCACGCGGCTGTTCTTAATAAGCATTTGCCCAGAGTAACTCTGGGGCTGGAATGCAGTAAAGCACTGATTCTGGTCTGGTTAGGATGACTAAATTGAACCGGGGGAAAGACGACGCAAAAGCAGACATGCAAGCAGATCGGTAAGTTGAAGGCGCGGCTTTACAAAAGCAGTTTTGCATGGTTGGAGACTCTTTAGGGGCAGTTCCTTTCCTACAGCCTGACTTCTCGGCTCAGCTGTGTCTCAGGGCTCCAGCTGCCCCCGCCGTGCTCCATCACCGCGGTCGGTCATCTCCTCCTCTGCTCTTCTGCATCCTGCCCTTCCTGGCCCAGCCCTGCCTTGAGGCATCGCACCACTGCTTCTAATGTTCTGCCTTTGAGATCAGGAACACCAGCCCTCTGCTTATGAATTGTGTCCTTGCATTCATTTCCTTCTGAATACTCCCAAGTACTAGAGAAAAACAGAAAGTTCTCTGGTATCACTTGGTCCTTGATGAAATGCTGCCTGACTTAATTTGGGAGTGGAGTTGTCTTCCCTCTGACTAAGAGAAACAACGTTTTTTCTATTAAGCGGTCGGATTTAAAGGCCGATTTTCTCTTTTGACAAATTGCACAACAAAGAAGATTCCAGTCTGCTGATAAGAAAGGTCTTTTGGGCACCTGGATGCCCAGGAAGATGGAAAAGTCACTAACGCTGGGGTTGAGAAGAGGGGGAAGAAAGGCAAGGGAACTAGACTCCGCTTTGGGCATACGGTGGAGATTCATTCGATTTTGTGTTATGGAGCTTGCATACCTGTAGTAATGGCAATAGTGGAAGTCAGACCTCTTCTGTTTGCCAGTTGAAATAAGCTCTCCTGTAAGAACATGGGACAAACACAAGAAGAAAAAGGTCAGAAAAAGCTTTGGGAGATAGAAAGGTAAACCAGCCACCTTTGCTGTTGTGGTTCCTCCAGAGTGAATGTCTTGCTGTGCACAGCAGGCTGAGGTTAGTAATGTAGAATTTGGTTTTCTTACCTCTTCCTTTACTCTTGTGCATTTGTAGGATGCCTTTGTAGCGTTCCATGTCAACAAGGTGCTGGTGAGCAAGTACTTGAAGTCACTGCAGATTGGTGAGCTGGCACCGGACCAACCCAGTATTGAGCCCACTAAAAATGTAAGTCTAGCCTTGTAAATTAAAGTTTAGATTAAACTTTAATTAGATTAAAAGGATTAAAGGGAAATGTGCTGAGATTAGATCTTGTTCTTCCATAGCAGCATAGCTCCTGGAACAGTGGGATCCAGGTTTTTCACAATTTGTTGTGCTACTAATTAAAAACAATACACAAATATCAGTCGAAATCCATGTCGTGCGGTTGAGAATGAGATTCCTGAAGATGAATTTTTCTTATCACAGCAACTCTACATAAATAGCAGAGCCTGGTTTTGGTCTCATGAATATCACAGCTATTGCCTTTTCTTCTTTCCCTTGCTTTGAGAAAGAGCTAACCAAAAATTAAGTAATCCTTTCCAGCTGATAGTAAATTTTCAGGCTGTACTCCCTACTGTTGTAGGTAACTGTAGGAAGAGACTGCAGGGAGAGCGGTTTAGCCTTGAATTAAGTTTCACAGGCTGTATTGGCATTGCCCTTTTGGACAGCCGCCTTATAGCAGTCTCAAGGTCATTCACAGAAGCACTGTTGATGGCACTGTGAGAGTAACCCATCTGGTACGTCAAAGAAAACCTCACGAGAGTGGCACGGACAACAGAACGGGAATAGTCTTGGAGTACATATACTCCCTGGGCTGTATGGTCCTCATTGCTTCCCACTATCTAAGATTATTTGTTTTCCCCCATTCCTTCTAGCCTGCCCTGACTTTTCCTTTGCATAGCCCCACACTGCATGCTGAAGGGGGGCAAGATGATACATGGCCCTGTGTAACTCGGACATTGGAAACACAATTCGGAGTGCTCTGGCTGTCCCGGAATGGCATGGCCACGCTTCCTATGTAGGTGGGAACCTCGTGAACCCTCATACCCATCTGTGGCCATACCTTGCCTGTTGCTGGATTCCATAGCCGGCCTGTACCAGAGCCTGCGTGGGCCTCGCTCCCTGCAAACTCCATTTCCCCCACATGATTGGGAAAGTAGGCTGGCACGCTCCTTTGGGGGTTGGGTTGTATGGAGACAGGAATCGGGCTTGGGAGGCATCTGCAGAGCTGGCAAAGTCAAAGGTGGGTTGGTCTAGCACCAGTGCCGTGCTAGTTTCTTCTTCCAGCCTTCTTCGGTGCTCACCAGCCTGAGGCCGGCTGGGCTGTAGGTGCCATTTTTCATACAGGCATTTAACCCTCCCCTGTTAAAGCTGGGAAGAGTAAAGTGAAGTCATATATTGATCTATTGGAACTGGTGGCAGAAGAGGAATAATGTCATCCAAAAGACCTACCACAAGATGGCATGCTGTGTTCACGCACATACGCTATAACTTCCACTAGACACAAATTCCATCGGCGTCCTGCGCTCCCCGCCAAGAAGGCGATGGAAGAGGCACCAAAGATACAGTCCTAGGAGTGCAAACATTGTGCTGCTCTGTGATGGCTGCTGCTTGCTCCTCCGCTCTGCGTACCTTATCAGGCAAAGACACAGAGAAGCTGTAGGAGAGCAGGTTTACTAGTGTGCGAGCCCAGCTCTTGCCCGTTTGGCCAGATCCTTTGCTCTTTCTTTCCTTCATTAAACTGGTCCTTGGCTTTTTAGGCTGCAGTGCGATCCCCCAGAAACGGGGAATGTGTTAACACTCACGCTTCCCACAGAAAATGCTGGTGAAAGACTTCCGTGAATTGCGTGCTACTGCTGAGAAAATGGGACTACTGAAGCCAAATCAACTCTTCTTCTTCTTGCACCTCGCTCACATCCTCCTGTTGGATACTGCTGCTTGGCTCATTCTCTTCTACTTTGGGACATCCTTCATGCCCTTTATTGTCTCTCTGCTGGTGCTGACCATTTCCCAGGTAAGTAACTAAGTCCACAGCATGTGCACACGGACTTGCATTAACTTTCATAATACACGTAATACTATTGCAGTGTCCTAGTCCTCCATTTCCTTACTTGGCATAGTTCTCCTTTGTCATAAGAAGACAACCACTATATGGCATGTGTTTATAGAGGATGTAAAGAAGAAATTCTGCATGTGGGGAGCTCCCACTAAACCTAGTCTGGGATTCTTTCAGCAAGATATATTCTGGGGGAAGCTTTATGAGTATCCAGGATTTCATAGTTCCTTTCCGACCGTGACTTTGGAGCAGTGCCTGAGAAAAAAATCTTAATATTTCAAAGCAAAGGATGGGTGTGGCACTGTCCTGGTCTCGATTCCTGTTTTTCTCCTCTCCCAATATTTTCTTTTTCCAGGTCCAGGCTTCATGGTTACAACATGATTTAGGGCATCTTTCAGTATTCAGGAAGACCAAGTGGAACCACTTGCTGCATAAGTTTGTGATGTGCCACTTGCTTGTAAGTACCTGGCCCTGGAAAACTTTTTAGATTTGATGGCTTTCCTGTAAAAGTGTGTGTTTTGAAGACTCTGTGGAGGATGGTATGTTCAGCATTGGGCAAAGGAGGGGAATTGGAAAGAATCTGGCTCGGAACCCATTGTACTTTTCTTACTTTTTTCTTCATTAAAACAGGGGGCATCGGCCAACTGGTGGAATCTTCTGCACTCCCAGCACCATGCCAAACCCAACTGCTTCCAGAAAGATCCTGATATTGATATGCACCCTTTCTTGTTTACTTTGGGGAAGAAATTGTCTGTGGAGGTCAGTGTGTGTGTGTGTGTGTGTGTGCACGCACGCGTTCACGTACCAGAAACTGGGAAGAACACCCTAGTCGACAAAAAGCACGCTGTACCATAAAGATCTAAAACTAAGATGCGATGACAGTTTCTGAAATAAGATTGCTTTCATCTGTGTCTACTTTCTTCTACCTTTGTAAGCAGGTCACGGTTCACACTAAGTTCCTTTAAGAATTTCTTGAACAGATGACAAGTAGTTGTAAATAAATTAGATATGATGTACGTGCATCATCTATAAGGTGGAAAATCTATCTGCAAAAAGACTATTAAAGGTTACTAGGTCATTAAGTTGCTATAGAATATATCTCAGTAATTAATGATGATTAGATAACTTGAAAACATGAATATGAAGCGTGTCTGCAGTTGGCCTAGGATTATTACTTTAATATTAATGTCTGAGGCTCAGAGATACAGGTGTCTTTGGCATGGCTGTGCCTTCCAGGAGAAGGCAGAAGCCTGGCTGTGAAAGGCAGCCAGCACAGCAGGACTGAATAACCCAGGGCTGTTCCTGTAGCTCTGTCGGGCTGGTTGTTGGCAGGTCCTTCTAGTGGGCAGAAGTCAGTTGACCATGTAGGATGTTCCTGGCTGGTGCTGCCTGGCTACTTCCAGAAGCAACAACCTAAGACAATGCTGAAACGCTTTTGCTGTAGAACTACGTCAGCTCTTGAGACCTTGTCAGACATATTTTTCTCCTTGGAATACCTTTGCCATCATGAAACTGTCATTTAAGTGTTACAGAATCAGAGAAGAAGGGGGGGAGAGAAAATGCATATGACTATTGGTCAAAAATGATACAACTTAGCCTTGAAATATCTAATGCTGCACAAAACGAATTATGAATGTGGCAAGCACACAAACCCAAGGAAACTCAGCAGTTAAAATTCACCTTGATCCACCCTCAGAATTATTTTTATCATAACTTACAGATCACACCATCTTTTAATGGATGAAACGTTCTGGTATAGTTTTTTACTACATCATTCCTTTCCAGCCCAGACTATAGTGGTACCTGTGACAGCACTTTCCTTCCTACCATATGCCAACACAGGTTTTTCTAACAGGCTGTTACCTCTATTTTGGCTTGCCATAAGTATATCTAGAACTCCTTTTCAGCAAGCACTTAATTAATTTTCCCTACTGGAGAAAAATCTCATGCTTGCTTAACAGTTTATCTCTGAAGGACTTTACAAAGCTGCAAGGCATTAAAGCCTTACACTAATGGAATAAGGGTTTACAGAAAAGGTGTTTTAGGTACATAAACTAATAGGACAGGTAGAGATCAGTATGGATTGCTTAGCTTCCACTCAGTATTTTTTTTTTCTGTTTCTTTTCACAGCTTGGGATCAAAAAGAAAAAATACATGCCGTACAATCACCAACATAAATACTTCTTCATCAGTGAGTATCTCTGTTCTCCTGTAATACCATGAGGGGTACTAATGGGGCTTGTAGATCTTGGGTTTGACCTGTAGGACTTGAGCACAACTAAGGTGCCTGCATCAAAGAACATAATAATAATCAGTTTGCATCTAATTTTTGGAGGAGTTGAGGACCTGACTGGGTAAAACCCTGAGTAACCTGTCCTGGCCTCGTAGCTGATGCTGCTCGGAGATCCTGAGGTCCTTTCCAGCCTGAATTATCTTATGATCCTATGTGAGATCAGATTTCTGTGCCCTTCTTGACTTGGAACACATTAGTTTGGCTTGAGAATTTCTAACCAAATGGCTTAAGTTTGTTCCAAGGTAGAAAAAGTAGTGGGTTAAGATGATCCCAGGTCATCTTAAAACTTTATTGCTTTGCAAAAATAAGTCTACATCTATTTGGACAGAGAAAAGGAGAATGACTCTGAACTCGCTAATTAAGGAAGTTACTTGGGAGAGTGAGATGAGGGCTCCAGGGACTGTTTATGTGACCTGTGTAATGTATGGCTAATAAAGTACATAAACAGAGCAGAGGAAAAATTCAGAATTTCTCTGCTGTTGGTGCCCTGATCTCTAGGCTCACTCCTGCCCGCTTCTTCCCATCTTAGTGAAGCTTTATTCCTTTTGCAAAGCAGCCCAATTTCAACACGGGACAAAGAGATATTGCCTCTTGCATCTCTCCAGAATAGTCTGAAGTCTGCTGCTTAGGATGCTTGCCTGAAAAGTGGACAGCATGAATTTGACCCCTAAACGCAGCAGAAATGGGCCCTTTCAAGGTGTGATTCATTTGACCAGTTTTTCCCCTTGACCTCTCTGGATGGCAGGAGCTGCATTCCAGCAGTGGCTCTTCGCTCAAGTGGCTGGGCAGAACTAGCACGTTAGTTCAGGTATGCACATCTCGGATACGCAGCTCCGAGGTGCCTGGTTAAGGAAGGTGATCATGTGTTACAATGCCATACCACATCTTTCAGTAGTATTCAAATATAAAGAACAGTCTGTGGGGTTTTTTTTCGTGTTTTGATTTGGATTTTTAACTACAGCTGAGCTGTCCATTTGGAAGGCTGAGATTGAGTTCTTCTTGCAACCCAAAATCCCTGGTAGGCAAGGGATTTCATACGTATTCCTGTTGTTCCCATTTTGAACAACAGAATGGGGAGCCAGATAAGATTTGGGGCTGTGGAAGCCTCTTCTTGGAATACTACTATGTGGCTCTTCCTCAGCTAGAAGCCTAAAATGCAGTTTCGGGTTTGTAAGCGCTATCAGGTTAACGGACAGACCTAGAAATGTTTAGAGGCACTAATTGTAGAACAGTTTGGGTTGGGAGGGGCCCCCAAAGCCCATCTAGTCCAACATTCCCGCAATCAGCAGGGACATCTTCAACTAGATCAGGTTGCTCAGAGCCCCGTATAGCACCCGAACCAGTATCAGTCAGTTGCCTTATTGCAAAGCGGGTACTGTTGTACTCCATAGAATAATCGAGTTTCTGGGGTCTTTTCCTCCTTATTTTGGGGGGATTCTCCACACCCCTTTTGATTTTTCACTCTTTTCTTAGAAGAAAAGCCATGGTTAGGTCTCCCTGAGGAAAGGGGAGGCACTACTACCTGTGTTGGCAGGTGACAGAAGCAGTAGCAGGCTCTTCTGCTGAAGAGCGGGAACTTTCAATGAAGCTTCCGAGAGCTTCGTGTCTTACCTTTGTTTTACCTCTTGAGGTCAGCAGGCTCCCAGATTGCTTACTGTTTGGCTGCGTAGGTGCAGACAGACATCCAGAAAATTCTGCAGCCCTAGAACTTCTTGGAATATTCTCCATATTGAGTAGCTGTTCAAGGGTCCTTTGCTTCCAGTTTGATTATCTGTCATTCAGTCCGCGACACGACCAGTGATAATAAATTCTCCCTTACAGCTCTTCCTCCGCTCCTGATTCCCACCTACTTCCAGTGCCACACATTTTATATTGCATACACAAAAAGGTATTGGGCGGTAAGTATTGCTACTTGTACATCTAAGAGGGGGTCAGCTGTAGGCCTTCAAACTTTCTCCTGAATGCGGAGCCGGCTTCTGTCGGAGCTCGGTCGCTGCTGTGTGACACTCTATGCCATTCAGTTAGGTCTAATATGATGGTCGGTTTGGGGCAGTGTTTTCAGTGGCTCCGCATGCTTTCTGCTAAACCCGTCGTGTTCTGCAAATTGATGATAAAGGCCTGAAAACAAGCAACAGGCTGGGCTTGTGCTGCTTTGCTTCATTTGCAGAAGCACAAAGCATAGTCTCCTTCGGTTTGGGAAGCAAATTGGGAGGTCCGTAGTGGTCAGGAATGGGAAGATGTGGATTCATACGAACTGTTGCCGTTGATTTGTTAGCAGTATGTATATACTTGGCATTACATCCTATGCCAGGCAGCCAGAATTAATGCTTCATTCTTCCTGCTCCTGTGTGTTATGCATAGAAGAGGACAGAGCAACTTCCAGCCAAAATGAGATTGTTGGTTTAGCACTTAGTTTGCTGTGGAGGGCAATGATTTGATACAGGTCTTCAACTTGTGTTTCTGAATGCATAGTCATTTGCTAATACATTAATCTACTTACTGAGCGTGAATGCTCAGATTCACCTCTATTATAGCAAGCTGGGAAAAAAAGTGTTACTAGCTTAGGTTAACTTGGATTGCTCCAGATGCTTCAATTTAGCAAAAAACTACAGAAGCTGAATGTAGATTGTTTTCTTGTACTTATAACGTGAAGCTTAGAAAAAGATTTCGGCGAATGTGATTTATAATTATTTTCTTTTCTTGTCTCTGGTTTTGGTAGGACTTGGCCTGGATGCTGACCTTCTATATCAGATTCTTTTTTACTTATGGAATATTATTAGAAATAAAGAGTCTCCTGGCATATTTTTTTATATTCAGGTGATATCTCCTCAGAAGGTTCTTCAGCCGCCTTCTACATACTCTTTCCATCTGTGCCTGCCTGCCTTTCTCTGCCTTTGCTTATATCTTGCCATGTTCTCCTTTACCATCTCATATTTTTGCTTAGATTTTTAATTCTGTAAAGTTAAACTAAGACTCTTCTGCTCAATTGCCAGTTCACGTTTTATGTCGCCTTGTTGGCTCTGGCAGCAAAGAGGCTTCACTGAGGGCTGACCAAATTGAGAAATACCTACCTTACATAAAACTCAGTGTGTTGGGTGTTGGGTCTGCTACTGATTAAAGAAAGAAAACATTTAACAGAAACAGCTTAGCCTGGGCTTGCAAATGCCCAGATACTACCCAGCAGCATTGGCTTGAATGGACAATACGCTCTCCACTTGGATCGTTTTACTAATTCTAATCAGTTTGGTCCTTGGCTACAGACAAAACAAGTTGAATACCAGGCTACATCAGCTTTATAACAAAACATATTAAATAATCATGAGTTTCATAAGGAAGTATGAAACTTCCACATTTTGGAAGTTCTTCCAGGTGCTGGATTAGCAAGTCTGGAGTTCAGCTGTGTGTTTGTAAGCCTGGCTATGCTGTTACTCCAATGGTTTGTCGTTGGCTTACTTGCCTGTTACTGAATTCTGGCCTCTTGTCTGATTGCACAGGATGCTGGAGAGCAGCTGGTTTGTTTGGGTTTCACAGATGAATCATATCCCTATGGATATTTACTATGACAACAATTTGGACTGGGTGTCTACTCAGGTAAAATATTTTCCATTCTTAAGAACTGTGGCCATACAGGCACAACTTCCAACCATAAGACAAGCAAGTCTTCTATTGTATCAAGGCTGAAAATCTGTTGGTAACTGGGAAGTGAAGGTTAATAGGCTAACAGGATTCGGTTATGGCTACTGTAGCGGAGGACAGCAATGACAAGTTCATGGGCAACCTAAAATCAAAGCTAGGACCCAGCTCTATTTCTGAAATATACCCACCTCCCCACTTACTGCATCAATCTGTCCCAGACCTTTTCCACTTATGTGGAGATGGAAGTTTGTGTCCTGCTCTTGCTGAGTAATTTTGCACTAGTAGAGTGCCAGAGTGGACTCGCTGGAGTCCAGCAGTGAAGGCTGACCACCACAGAAGTACCCTGCCATCTCTGCTTTTTCTGCAGACGTAGTTTTGAGAAGACCCAGGAGGAACTTTTGACGGTTCACATGCTTTTCACAGGAGCACAGAGCCAACTCCTAGTTTTCTTGGGGTCCATGTTAGCCAGTCTACGTACATCTGCCAGTCCACAAAGCTGAAGGAGGATGATGATCCCTGGTTGGAGGCAGCTCAGCTTAGGCGGAAAGCAAACAGTAGACCAGAGTAGCACAGCATACCATGCTCTTCAGACAAATGAGAAAGGCTGCTGTCACCAGTGTGCACTGACTTTGCTTTCCTTTCCCCTCCTCTAGCTCCAGGCAACATGCAATGTTGAGCAGTCTCTGTTCAATGACTGGTTTACTGGGCATCTGAACTTCCAGATTGAACATCAGTGAGTATGCACTCCGAGAGAGAATTTTCCTCCCTCTTTTTTAAAAAAAAATTCTTTTTTTTTTTCTTTGCCCTTTGCTCTGAATTCTACAAATTGTTGTGGGGCACCAATGAGTTTGCCTTTAAAAAGACTGAAACCCCCTAAAGAGACTCATAATGTAATTCAAAACCTTCACTGAGTCCACAGGAAGGTGAGAATGACTAGCGAAAACAGAACACGGGCAGGATCTATGGAACCATACAGACAGCAACAGGGTCTGTCCAAAGTAGTAGCTTGTAAGCATTAGTGAAAATGTACATGCTAAGCCACCCTGTTTATATTCTGATGCAGTAGTTTAAGCCTGCCTATGCTGACTACTTACACTGTTACTCTAGAGACTGAGCTATGCAGCTGGAGGATAGGCTTGTCTCCTTTTCTGCGCTACGGAGATGGTTACTTTGGAGAAAGGGGAGGCGGGGGGAGTAGTTTCTTCCAGTTTATGGCATCACTTAATTTGGAGAAATGTCACTTCAGAAATGCTAGAGACAACTGTGGAAAAATAACAGAGGAGGGAAGCAAGGAAGTCTTACGAATTACTTGTGCTAAAAGCATGCCAAGGGGAAAGAAGAGCCAGGAGCAGCTAAAGACCCGACTCGGCGCGAGCTGGGTGATTCCTAGGAAGGAATGATGAATGTGAACATGTGAAAGGTAGCGTTTCTTATGGAGCTCTGGAAGAGAATTTGTCTGTCTCCTGTTCGCAGCCTATTCCCCACGATGCCAAGACACAACTACTGGAAGGTGGCTCCTCTGGTGAAGTCCTTGTGTGCCAAACACGGCATTGAGTACCAATGTAAGCCGTTGCTCACGGCTTTTGCAGACATTGTGCAGTAAGTAACACCACACTGGCAAAAAAATTGCAGAAGGCTGTAGGAGAGATTGGAATCCTAAGAACAAGTGTTGGCTTGTTCTCCTCTTACAAACCAATGCACAGAAACCCTCGTTTCCCTTGTTCCCACCACCACTCCCCTAAGCAACCCGCATAATTTGGCCTCTTGTGCTCTTTCTTTCTCTCTCTCTCAGCTCTCTGAAGAATTCAGGAGAGCTCTGGCTTGATGCCTACCTACACAAGTAAGACAAGGCTTGATGGTGCCATTTGCAGCCTGCCACATCTTGGCATTCCCAGCAAGCTGAGGAGCAGGGGCCACAAGAGACTCTTATGGCAGAAGAAAACGCATGAGAACCAAAGAATATGACTCCAATAGATAGGAAGTTACCTGAATTTTACTTCTGCTCTTTCATGGTATTTTGCTTCAGATATGTTAAGAGTGGATAGGGCAAGCAGGAGATGAATGGTTAGAACAGGGAGAAACTCTTTGCCAACTGTGTCTGAGTAAATATGGCCAAAGCATTTCAGAGCCTGAGTATGTGTTCAAGTCAGATCACGGACTGATGCAGCTGCACACACTTAACTTCGTGGCAGGGGTGTTTTTTAGGTACTCCTCATGTGGGGGGCTTAATGCAACATTTGCTTATTTGAAGGCATGCACAGGATTCTGAATTAACATGGTGTGCCAGCAATGTGCTTAAATCATAATAAACTACATATAACACTTAGAGTATAGCAATTGCAATATGCAGCTGACTAACAGCATAAATGTGTGTCCCATTACTGTTCTCCCGAGCATCCTCATTTTCACAATGTCAGGCGTCCCCAGCTGTCAGGAAGAAACACGTGGGTTGGAACCAGCTCAAGCCCACTGCTCTCTTCAAAGTTTCTCTATTCATTGTTTGGGTTTTTTTGTACTTTGAGTTGGGCTGAACCACGTGTACGTTCCCCATGCTGGTCCGGCTGAGCTGTTTATAACCGTGAGGTCTCCACTGTCAAGTCTGTGCCCCAAAGTGCTCTTAAACACTTTGTGCTTGTAGTCCTCATGCCCCGTCCTTTGTCTTCACTACTCAAAGCTGCTACTGTTATACCAGATCGGTATTTCATTATGTTAACAGGCAGCTGTATCTCATTCTATATAGAGTGACTGCTTGTTACAGCTATCTGTATAAGACAATGATCATACTATAGAAAGATAAATCAAAAGTAAAATAAACTAGCCATAGACATTTGGTCAAATAGAAAAGGCATTGCTGCAGCTAAACCAAATAAAACAGAGTTGCAGACAGGCCGGTAAAAGATCAGACTGAACAAGCCTGACAAGCCTCAGTTCTGAGGCTTTGCAAACTCAATACGAAGTTGAGCCAGTATTTGGCTCCACATAATTCATATAAATCATAAACCTATTATAATCACTCAATAGCTCTCCAGGCTTGCCTCAGTCCGTGGTGTTCGCACTGCGCCTTGCCCAGATGGTAGTTGTAGGTGAAGTCGGGGCAGGTAATGTCACTTGCTTAGAGAATGACAGGGCTCTACCAAAAGGTAAAGAAGAATGAGCTAATGGCTAATATATAGATCG
>JANZLQ010000022.1:27509505-27539423 GCA_026212715.1 Elanus axillaris | reverse complement strand
ATTACTATTGATTAGCATTATAGGGTCATAGTATGAAAGCAAATCTAATACATAAGCCATGTTACTGTAAGAGTAAGTGTACCCCTTAAAGAGTAAGTGTACCCCTAGTTTTGTCCTGTTGTAAGTCTGCATTTCTTTGTCACGGCCAATCAGTTATACAAGTGGTTGTTACACTTAGCTCATATAGCCATTTTGTCTAAAAGAAAGGCACCCCCGCAGTGGTTGGGCGGGCAATCACTCCATTGCTCTCCCCGGAGCCTCCACGGCACGTAGTCTCTGCCTAGCTGTTCTTCAGAGCATTCCTTGTCTGTGGGTGTGGTTCTTTGATCTGTCACGTTTCACAAATCTGATCCAAGCTCTTTAATAAATAAAACAGAAAATTTCTTTTGGCCTTCTTTTGGAAGGATTTTTTAAGGAATTCTAGGGAAGGGGGCATTAATTAATAAGCAGTAGGAACAGTGAAAGTCAGCTGCTATTAGTAGTAGAAACTATTCAGATCAGTTTTCTCTAGCCCATAGTTATTAGCCATAAGGCTAAAAATAATAGTAGTATTACCCACTAGTAGACATGAGTCATAAACCTGCAAGTAACACAGCTGAGTTCCCGGATCTCAGCTTGCTCTCAATCAAACACAGATTGTTGCTTATAATTTTCTAGTTAGAAATAATCCTGGTTTCTTTATTTCAGGATGGCACTGGGAGAAAAGAGTGCTCATACTCTCTTCTCTTTATTAAGGTGGCAGCACCATAACAGACATTGTATCTAGTACACAGCCATACTGTATTTCCCTCTTGACAGAGAAGCTGTGATTACTGGGACTAAAGGTGCCAGGACACTCCTGGTATATATTTTAACCTGTACAAAAGAAACTTACTGTATTGTTGTGGTTTAACCCCAGCCAGCAACTAAGCACCACGCAGCCACTCGCTCACCCCCCCCACCCCGTGGGATGGGGGAGAGAATTGGAAAAAAAAGTAAAACTCATAGGTTGAGATGAAGACAGCTTAATAGGACAGAACGGAAGAAAATAATAATAATGATGATAATAACATAACAGTAATAATAGAAGAATTAGAATATACAAAACAAGCGATGCACAATGCAACTGCTCACCACCCACTGACTGATGCCCAGCCAGTTCCCGAGCGGCGATCCACCCCTCCCGGCCAACTCCCCTCCAGTTTCTATACCGGGCATGACGTCCCATGGTATGGAATATCCCTTTGGCCAGTTTGGGTCAGCTGTCCCGGCTGTGTCCCCTCCCAACCTCCTCACTGGTGGGGTGGGGTGAGAAGCAGCAAAGCCCTTGGCTCTGGGTGAGCCCAGCTCAGCAGGAACTGAAACATCCCGGTGGTACCAGCACCGTTTCCAGCTGACCCCAACTGACCATATGACATTGGGAGCGACGGTGTTTGTCTTCCCAAGTGTCTGTTATGCATGATGGAGCCCAGCTGTCCTGGAGATTGCCGATCACCTGCCTGCTCATGGGAAGGGGGGAAATAATTCCTTGTTTTGCTTTGCTTGTGCATGTGCAGCTTTTGCTTTCCCTATTAAACTATCTTTATCTCAACCCATGAGTTTTCTCATTTTTACGCTCCCGATTTTTTTCTCCCTACTCCCTGCCAGCGGCACAGGGGGACGGGGAATGGGGGTTGGGGTCAGTTCGTCACACGTTGTCTCTCCCGCTCCTTCCTCCTCAGGGGCAGGACTCCTCACACTCCTCCCCTGCTCCGGCCTGGGGTCCCTCCGGCAGGAGACAGTTCTCCACGAACTTCTCCAAGGCGAGGCCTTCCCGCGGGCTGCACTCCTTCAGGAACAGGCTGCTCCAGCGTGGAAGAGAACATGAGCACAGGATCCAAACTCAAGGTTTTAAGTGAGAGACAGACTTTTGTGTGTCAAAGCTTACTACGGCAAGGTTTATTAAGCTCAAGCTTATCAAGGCAGTTTTGAGAGTTCAAGAGTAAACTGAATTACCTGGGTGGACTCAGATTTTGGCTCTGCCAGGCAGAAGGAGAGCCAGAGAAAGAGGCTAATCTAGGTACTTTGTATCAACCCTTGAGAGGAAGCAATATCTTTCCATTAATTAGTAAGAGAGTGTTTCTTTGTCTGAAGTAAGTACCATCACGAGTACATACTCAGACCCTGAAGAAATAAAAGACAAACTTTTGGAAAGGGGAATTTGGGAACAAAAAAAATTCAAGCATCAGTGGTTAAGACCGCTTTCTTACAATAATGAAAGTGATGAGGTTAATAAATAGAGATCTTGCCTGGTAAAAAAAGATATAAGAAAACCTCCGATTAGATAATGAATGGACTTTGTATTGTTTGTGCAATGATTGTCTGAATTGTATGTGCCGTGCTCAGCACTGACTTTTACTTAAAAACCTTTAACCCTGTCAGTCGGCTAGAACATGTGAAAGATTTATTATTAAACCATTTTCTGCCTTGGAAGATGTGCAATATCGTTTAGAGTTTAACAGCACAAAGTACAGTTCCTGAACCATGGGAGCCAAAGAAGCAATTCCTGAAAATTGTGTGGGTGAAGGAGTGAAGCAGGACTCAGAGTGCTATCAGTTATTCACAAACACATTTCCACTATTTTAAAAAGCCTTTTAAAATTACCTTAAGTACTCTTTGAAAAGAATTTCCTTGGGTAGATGAGAGGCTCAGTCCTGAAGACCAGCATTTGATTTTGGGGCCTTTGACATCACTGGGCTTCTAGTGCAATTTGCAGTCAGGACCCCTGTAAGTCAAAAAAAAAAAAAAAAAAAAAGAGCTGCAAATAGTCCAGGACCCAGCTGAGGAAAGGTGTGCAAGAAGGTTGAGCAAGACTGAGATGAAGGGCTGTGGATGAATGTGGAATAAAGCCTAAGCAATATGGATCAACACCAGAGCGAGCAGGAGTTCCCAAATTTTCCCCAGGTATCTTCGGCCAATCTTATCAGTATGGTAGGTAGCATAGGTTTAGATGAAAGGCTGCCTGTATTACGTCAGGAAAATATTTAATAGCTTGGTGAGATTTTACAAAGAGGCTATCACTGAGACAGCCAAAGAAGGAAACATATACAAATTAGTTATACAACCTAACAGAAAGCATAAAAAAAACCCCCACTACTCTTATGTAAAGAAGTTACAGTACATGAAAACAGAGTGGCAGTAAAATTAGTACCACCGCTAGACTGTCTTCTCTAAATGTGAAGAATGATGGAAATAATATAAAATATTAACTGACTTCTATTCTAAAATACAGCCTTTATTCCTGCAACTCTAAAACACAAATTCTATTCTCCAATGGTCACATCT
Organism: Elanus axillaris; assembly: GCA_026212715.1. NCBI lineage: Eukaryota > Metazoa > Chordata > Aves > Accipitriformes > Accipitridae > Elanus > Elanus axillaris. The sequence goes on along the minus strand of JANZLQ010000022.1, from coordinate 27,536,120 downwards.
TGAAATCAGAGGTCCAGAACAGACAGTTTCCACTGGAAATAATATTAAGAGTTTGAATTTAAAATGAAGTATTTTTTCTGATAAATTCTCTCTGGAAAAGGGTATGTTTTAAGAAATATCAGCATGCGTGACAAATTTCATTTTATACATGGCACCTCATATTAATAGCTAGATATTAAGTAAACAAAATAAGCACATTCATTTTCTTCTGTGTTATAAAGCTGAACAGTAAATAATAAAAAATCTTAATCTTTAAACAAGAAGCAGTATCTATTAAAGTGTTGACAGATCTTAGCCAATTTTTTATTGTATAATCACACTGTTTGTTTTGTGGAAGAGTTGAAACTATTCCTCATCCTGCAGTCTTCACAAACTTGTACGTATATGCCTATCAGGTGCATAACTTCACTAAAAAAAAAAAATAATCTTGTAACTTACTTGTTTTAAATCTAAAGAAAGAGCAGCATTTAGAAGCAATGAGTGTAAAAAGCACCTTGGACTCTGCCCACGTGCAATAAGTAAAGCAGGAAAAATGGGCAGACATTTCTTCGTTCTTGTTTTTCCAACTTCCCTCCACAAAGCCAAGAGCATTGGCAAGACCCTGTAGACAGCGAGAGCTATGGTTAGGCAGAGCTATGTGGTTTCACCTCCTTCGTATGTGCCAATTTTAATTTTTTCCCCTATCTCAAGCTACACAAAAAGCAACAGCAGAATTATTGCCTTATTTAACTGGGTTTAAGAGAAAGATTGGAGGAAAAAATGCAAGCGAGGCAAAATACGTTAGACTTCTGTTAAAGATTGCACCTTTAGGCAGAGCAAGCATTGAGTAACTGAAAGCAGCACTGGTTTGGCCAGCTCGCTTGCCAGGGTCTAGGCACCTGGTACTTGAGCGGAGCTGCTTGGGAACAGGTCGAGCAGCCCCTTTGCTCAGGCAGGGGTCAGCCGTGCGCCTTTTGGGCAGGCATGGGCTAAAGCACTCAACAAAAGAGGACGTTTGATCAAACAGGGCATTTACTCTGCCTGTTTTCCCTTGATCTATTATATCAAGGCAACATTAACGTGAAGACGCAATGTGTTTTAACGGAGTTGTTTTCTAAAAGTGAGGAGGAACCAAAAAGAAGGCTGGATCTGATCAATGAAGGTGGAGTAGCGGCAGTGGACTGGACAGAGCGAGCTGAGGGGAAGCGAGATGGGTGTTTGGGTCCAGGTCTCCCAGCCGTCTGTCTCCTAGACACCCTCATCCCTTCACAGTCTTACAGACCAACACAGTCCAAGCATAGAAAACGAGATACTAACTTCCACAAGAGCTCAGTTACCCGTCTATTCACGCATTTCCAATGGCAACCCCAGCAGCGTCCGTGAGCGAAAGCCAGCCTTAAAGCGGAAAACTCGCCCAGCTACCACCCCAGGGAAGGCTGCCTTAAGGCATTTCGTATTTTCGTTCTGTTTGGGGAGTGTTGCAACTTAGTCTGTAAACAGCATCTGCCATCATCTTTGTTCCTCAATAATTCTTACAACATATATGCACAAGGTCAAAGACAGATTCCTACACTTAAGTCTCAGAAAACAGAAAAAGAGACGATTCTTCCCCAGCTATTTGTTTATAGAAGAGTCTATCCACTTGTGCATCAATGCCGTTGCTGTCAATCCTGAATCAACAGTCATTGCGAGACAAGGATTTATTGCACTGGGGAAAAAAAAAGAAAAAAAAAATCAATAAAAAAATAACAAAGTTCCCAATACTGGTCAAAGTTTTAAAATGGTGAAATCGGAGAAGAATGAGCAAAGAATAAACACTGAAGTTAACGGACACAACAAATCCATACAAAACATTTTTGTGATCGACCACATGCCATGAAACAGGAATGAAGTTTCTCTTCTCACTTATCCCATTATAGCTTTTCAGTATTTGAATCGGACCATTGGATCCAACTTTGATTACAGCAATAAAGCAAAATGCCTTTTATAATCTTGTAATGATTTGAATGAGATGGATTAAGATCAAGGTGAGCAGTTCTGAGGTTTTTGAGAAACTCCGCAAATTCTTCTGAAAAAGACACAAAATAACCAGCACCTACTGTTTTCTTTCAAGGTAAAGAGCAAAGTATCATCATTTAACGAAACGGGTCAGGCTGCAACTTAGAGGCTGAAAAATGTCACCATTCATCACGTAACAGTACTAGACCTTCCTGATCCAGCTACTTTGCTCTGGTAAGCAGGCTGTAAAAGTATTTCACTTTTTTATTAAAAAAGCACAACTATCAGTTTACTAAGCTTTAGTGCGTGACCTGAAAATAAATTTCAGCACAGCTCCTGAGGGCCTGCTTATTCTCAGACTGCAATGCAGTGAGATTTCCAGCTGCACTAGGGTTGAAGTTTGACTTTGGGTGGAACCCACCATGACAAAGGTCAAGTTTTTATCACACAACTAAACCGTACTGGCTCTACACAGCAATCCAGGCTGTAAAAGTGTCATCATTACCAGTGAACTGAGTTACCAGGCTGCTCCACTTAATATTTTTACATCACTGCATCATTCTTTAGCCTTGATTAGCTTTCCCCGACTACATAAACATGCAACCTTTTACGACGTTTTGCAAGCATAGGGCTTCTTCAGGAATCTTCTTCAGTCTAAATGGTCCATCCCCACAACTGAAATTATCCTGAACTAGAAGAGGACCTCCAAACTTCTCACGTGGGAGAAGTTTTCACAGGAAAAGTACATTGATACTTTCTTAAGGGGACAGAAGAGAAAGGGAATGTGACAGGTGCTTTGCAGGTACCTTAAACAGCTATTTGTGAGATGATGGTACAGCACGGATTATAAAGGTCTTTAGCTCTTAGTCTGGATTCACGAGCTAAGTGGGAATCTAGTAATTACAGACAGACAAACCACAAATCCAGCAAAACTGCCTTAACTTCATTTACAATCATCAAAATAGAGCCGTAGTTCTTTTCTCAGTTCTATCCAAAATGGCCTTACGCAACTGCTTAAGTTACATCCTCAACATCAGTTGAGTCAAGGCTATGCTCAATCCAGCTTCACATGTCACGACCACACAACTGTGAGCCCAAACACCAGTTCAGATTTAAGTTCTGCAGTATTGCCTGGGAGGAAAGGTCAAGCTTTACCGTGCAATGCATATCTTCAGGTAACCTACTATCTGAGAAATAAGAACGTGCAATATATCACTGGATTGATCCACTTCTACAGTACTAGTTTGAAGCCCCAAACCCCACAGCAAACAAAACTCAAAGTACAGACAGAATCACAGAACAGTTTGGGTTGGAAGGGGCTTTTAGAGATCATCTCGTGAAACCCCCCCGCAATGAGCAGGGACATCTTCCGCTCGATCAGGTTGCTCAGAGCCCCGTCCGACCTGACCTTGGATGTCTCCAGGGTCGGGGCATCCACCACCTCTCTGGGCAACCTGCTCCAGCGTTTCACCACCCCCATCGTAAAACATTTCTTCCTTCTATCTAGTCTGAATCCACCCTCTTTTAGTTTAAAACCATTACCCCTTGTCCTAGCACTACAGGCCCTACTAAAAACTCTATCTTTCTTCTAAGCCCCCTTTAAGTACTGAAAAGCTGCAACAAGGTCTCCCAGAAGCCTTTTCTTCTCCAGGCTGAACAACCCCAACTCTTTCAGCCTTTCCTCATAGGAGAGGTGTTCCACCCCCTGCTCGTTTTTCTGCCCTTCCTCTGGACCCACTCCCACTGGGTCCACGTCTTTCTTGTACTGAGGTACAGAAAGGTTTGACTGGGCTAGGGTATAATTGCCTTTAAAAACCTGCAGAGTTAAGGCACATGAAGGCTAAATGATGAGTTCTGACTCGTACTGCATGCCAGAATACCAGCCCATACAGCACGTGCGCACGTGTGTATCCAAATGAGACCCCTCAACCCTGCTCATTTACAAGTGGGAAATACAGCCACGGGGCACATACCTATCTTCTTCCCTCGCCCTTTCTCCCTGGAGAAGATTGCTAAATCTCATATACTCACTCACCTCCTGGCACAGCCCACTTCAACAAACATCCACGGAGATTCTGGAATCCACTGCTGCATTTGTCTACTCAAGTCCAAACATTTTGGAAAAGGGAAAATGACCTAGCAATAAAGGGGAAAGGCCCATGAGAAGGAGAGGTACTCCAGGAGAAGCTGTAATTTCCAAACCGTAAGTCTCAAATTCATTTCCAATTCCACTATTACAGATGTGCATCTAAAATAAAACAGTACAAGGAAAGTGTTGAGCAGTTCTCCTCTACACATAACTGAAAATTGTACTGCAACAACCTCTCAGAGGAATATTTGATTTTACTTGAAAAGAACACTAAGTCAAACCACAAGTGAAACTGTGTCATGTCATGTCATGTAAACAGTCTTTTTATTCTCATGGTAAGTAGCCATAATTGGATTTATCATCTTGTGTATTTGAATAGCATTATTATTCTTCCAGTGTTGCCTAACCCCCCCAGTGCCTTTTGAAAAAAGACAAATTTTACTGCATAATACTTGTCACGGTCAGTTTAGCAGCACAGAACATAGGTCAGTCTTTTAAGCACAACTACACTGAAATTTTGAGTTTTCAAAACAAAGGTAGCTGCAGGAGGTACATGCTACCTACCTAGCCCATTTTATGTCTTCTCAACTTTACTGCGCGCTTTCCCCTCTCTTCCTCATCCCCTAGTGCTTGATTTTCTTTTCTGACTTGACACCATCCAAATTTTAGCCTAACCTCTACTCTAAACTAGTATAAACTACAGTAGAATTTATTAGTGATAATCATTTATGGGCATAGTCAGGTAAAGGCCATGGACAAAGTTAACAAAATAGCTGTCCATGTTAAACATTCTACTAAAACCTCCACAAGTTCATGTCACAGTGCCCTTTCCACCACACGGTCGGTAGGTGTACTTAGCCACTGCTTTGGAACGGTTACCAATGAGGATGGGGCACACTGTTCCTTACCTGTGAAACAAGAAGTAGGGATTTAGGAACAATGTACTGCAATAAGAAAAGCAGAACTGAACACTCAGGTAATATAGATGTAGGATAAATCTCTGTACTGACAGCTTTTTGAAAGGCTGTGTGGTAGCTTTGGGGCACTTCAAGTGCTGTATACTCTGTTAACCTATTAAGAACTGTCCTTCACTAAAATTTGAGTGAACCGTGATGAACAAAAAACTTAGATAACCTCATGACAGTTCTGTAACTTGCCACCGAAGTTTTTAGATCAAAAAGTTCTTCAGCAAACAGAGGCTTAAGTAAGGCATCATCAATAAAATCCACAGTAAAGCAGGACAGCAACTTCTTCCCATCCGTATGGTACACACAATTGTAGGCACTGCTGTACCACAGACATGAGCACCATTCCCTGTTCTGAAGGCTTAGGAAATTAAAGACAAGGCTCCTAACAAGTAATTTCACACAGCAGAGCTGAGCAGAATTTAGTGCTTGGCCCCTACATGTGAATTCCAAGCATCAGCCTGGGGTCTAAGACCTTTGCTGGCAGTCGGGCCCTGTGCAGGGCAAAAAAATGAAGTTCTGAAATAGATACCAATTACCCAGAACTTCAACAGCCTCTGCATGATCTCCAAAAAACAGGTGAAGGTATGAACTTCCCAGATTAAAATAAACTATTCGAAAACATTCGCACAGAAAACAGACAACATGCTGCCAAGAGATTTTTAAATTCAGTTTTATTTCAGAAATAAAAGAGGAAGACGATATAATTCATTCAGCAGACAAAAAAAATTAAAGATTAAGCCTTGCTTATTCTTTTCCAAAACTCATTAGGGTTCTACATTCCAGCAAGAAATATTCCCGCCCATTCATGTAGCTCTTTCAGCTCCCACCTGTCTGATCAGGTAAAAATCCAACTGAACCCCAGAACAGAGTAGGCTATCAGTTTGTATTATTTTACTGCATCTATATCACATCTAATTTTTCACAATAGGTTAGTAGGTGAATGAGATGGAGAAGTAGCTTTCTACAATTTAATGGAATCTTAGTATCTACTCTTCTTTATTTATCTGCCATCACCTCTTGGAATACCAGTTCACACTTAAATCCCAAATCAGAAAGTACTCCTCCTACCTATTCAAAATACAGCTGAAGACAGACCCACAAATGCATTGAAAAGAAAAAAACCTGCTATGATTTGACATTTGTGTAACATTTGCTTGAGTTAAGAGCTAGGAGCTGTGCTCTAAAATCCTTTGTATCATCATTCATGCTTTTTCCAATTCGAACGCTCATGAAACAGTGTCAGCAGGCAAACAAGGAAAGCAAGTATTTCAAATGAGGGGTAATGCTGCACAACTGGGATCTGGACTAATTACACATACACACTTATCTTTCTCTTTGGCAAGGGAAGAGGAAGAAGTAGCAGGCAGAGTACTTCTTATAACTTGCCAGGACTTTAGATGCATGGTGAATTGCCTGATCTTACTGAGCACACTTCTGAAACTCTTTTGGTCTGTTAGGATTAACTTCAATGTGCAACAGGTATGGCAGATTTTTTTATTCAAAACTCCAACAGTCAGCTTGGACACCAATTACCCCATAACTGGGTAACAATTTCCAAATAATTAGCCAAGAAAAAAATACTAGGTGGGATTTTGGCCCTTATAAAACAGTAGTTTAAGCCTTGGTTGTGTTGTATGCTTGTATAATAAAGCACTCAGCTGCTGACAATGTGTTTTCTTAGGCGACCACTACTCAGACTCAACCAAGGTAGTGTCCAGAAATTCCATAATTATCATTTAATTATTGCTCTAAGTTCTCAAACATAAACACTTCCATTCTGTGCCAATTAGCAAAACCTGATTATACTCCAAGACTGAAGACAAAAATAACATTACTAAGCTAAAGAAACTCCTCTGGATCTAAGGAATAATAATAGGGAACACTTCAATCCAAAGGGTTCCAAAATCTTTTGCACTGATTAACTGAATTGCAAATACTAGGCAACATTACAACATGCCTAAAATCAGGTTTTAGACATGTATCTAGCTATAGATACCCACACTCACACAAACATGCCACTTAAAGTCTAACTCTGAAAACTAGCTCTGGCTTCATTAGTGGATAGCAATATCAGATTATGGCAGTAAAATAACAGAATTTCAGGAATTATTGGGAATAGTTTTGAAAGTGCTTGAGCTTGAATTTGGCAATATTCAGGCATTTGGAGGTTAATTCCTCAGACACTTGGAAAATTAATATTTTTCTACTTAAATTCTTATAGATTAGAAAGAACAGTTTCCCCCCCCTAAAGAACTGTAAGATGCAAACAATTCAGTTGTAAAGTGTATGTAATAAGAAAATATCCTTTCCTATCTTCCTTAGGTCAGTTATATCCCAACCTAGCATTATTAAGCAAAGACTATCTTAAAATACATAGGGAATAAAATTTACATATGTTCAGATTAAACTTTCTCGTTAGCTTAATTTTGATCATAAGGAATGAGACATAACCAACATTTTACCCAAACTACTGCATATCATTTCACTTCTGGAAGGTCAAAAATGAAATTCAAAGGAAGTGTCTACAAATACATACAGATAACTATTTTATTAGAAATACTGAGCAACATCAACTTTTTAACATGAACAAGTTTACCCGTAAGGATAATCACAGTATTGTCATAGAAGTTCTATTGTGTGATTTAGCCAGGAAAGTTTTACAATAAAAAAATGACACAGTATTTTGATTAAGCTTATGTTTGCTTCTAGAAATGAAGACAACTTTCAAACATGAATTTCCTTAAAAACACCGTATGTTGTTAATAAGCAGTAAAGTACTAGTGTTGGAAGGCACTAGGATTGTTAGCTTGTGTTACCTAGTTTCCCATACAGATACAGGCACTTGAAAGCTTAATAAATCAAGCCTGTAAAACACTTCTGTATTGTGCGGAAGTCTGCTACATTCATGAACATCTTCAACAGGTTGTTCTGCAGTTGTAAGGATGCAAAATTCATAGAGGAAATCTCTGCAGCACACATTACAAGTTGGATCTTTCTTTGGCAGACACAGGAGATGTGTTCTGTGTATATGTCCTAATTATATCCTAAAAATAATACAAAAGAAATATTCAGAGCAACTTCCATTAAAAGTAGTTAGGGGAACTTCAAAAAAAATGAGCACTTGAAGTAACAAGGTTGATATTCTCTGCAGCAAGCACTGAGCCCAGGAAAGCCTTGTGGAAATGTTTCATTACCAAGAGTGGGTCATCATTTGGTCTGAAGAATCAACCCGAACACATCACATATCATGTATAGTTATCTTTAAGAAGCCTTTAAAAAAAACCCCAACTGAAACAAAGTAATTGTACATCATTGGTTAATCAACACTTAATTAAACGTAATTAGAGTGATGTTTCCTCATTTTGTAATTCTACATGCACCAACTTCTCCCATTTAAACCAAACGGAAATCAAGACCAATTTCTCACTTAGCTGGATTTACAAAAGAAGCCAAGATAATAAATTCACAGCCAGTCAAAATTCAAGTACAGAAATCATTAGCATACCTTTTTCCCACTTTCAGCATTGTATTTGTCCAGCAAAACCTGAACACGGGCACCATAGTCAGGATGAACATCAGTGAAGTTTTTCACCTAAACAGGATAACAGAACAGAAAAGGCAACAAGAACTTCTTCCTCCAGTTCAAATGTATTCTTTAATACATTTTCTGCTCTGAGGCCTACAAGCAGTACATACCATAAGAAAGAAGTAGATGAAAACTTTTTCCCCAAAATTTAATTCTGACAGCCAGAAAAGAGCTACAAACATCTTCAAACACTATTTCTATTATCTCACATAAAGTTCTTCCCTGATTAAAACAAAGTTCCACTGGGAAGGATAAAGATCCAATCCCTCCCTGGAACTCCCTGCCTTTTCCTTGTTTAGAGCAAAATATTACACTGGCACTCACCCGATTTTTAAAACATCAAGCTAAACACATAATGATATCTTTGATGTTCAAGATCAAACCCATTCTTCCCAGGAAAAAGTTACTTTAACATGTTATACATTATTTATATTATATTATGCAAATAGGCACAGATTTAAGTGTTCTGTATGAATTTCTGCATAAGAAAAATCCAGAAGTTGCCTTCTCAGAGAAGAATTCCTGATCTTCCTTTCTGTAAGCATATTGCCATTTTGACAAAGTTACTAGACTGCAGAAAAGCTATAATAAAGAGCAAAGGCTAAAAACCAAGCAGACCACTTACAGCTCTCTTCTGAATGAAAAGTTGTGCATCTTTAAGATGATCAGCAATATTTTTACACAGCCTTTGGCGTTCATCCTCCTTCAGCACTTTGGTATAGAATTCTCGCACCTTACGATTGGAAACAAAGTTTTAGTTTTAAATTCCCCAAAGCAAGTCATTCTACCTGTAGCAGCCAATAATACTTACTAGACTTTTAGGATTCATTATTACTGAAAAAGAATAGCTTTCACTTACTAGTCAGGCAACACTTAAAATAGTCAAAACACTTAAACTCAAAAGGCAACCAATTTGGGGTGTGTGTGTGTGTTTGTTTTTTGGCAAACCTGCTAACAACTCCTTCCATTTCTAGCTTGAAATAACCATTGCTTATTGAATTAATGAAAACAAATTTGGGGTCCAATTTAGGCATTCATCATGACATTACATGCATACTCTAGTTTGCATATCTGCAGACGCTAGCTGCAAGATGACAAAAGTCACAACCTCTAGGTATCAGTGCCCAGAATATGGATAGCAAAGGTCTGTGAGAACTCACTAACTGTCCTGTCAGCAAAAACTCACTTATTCATGCAATTAAACTGTATGGAGATCTTCCAAGCTCTCATGAGAGCTGAACTTCAGATTAGCTCAGACGCTTCAGAGAGGAGCCATGTCTGAATGATTCTTATTAATATTATTTAAACTCGTCCAATAAACTCATCTTACGTAACAGGCAATATAAAGCCTTTTCATACACCATACCTGAGTCACATTATCTTCATTTGCACTGTTGAAGCGCTGCACATCTCCCGAAACAGACACGCGGCTCTCCTTTACAAGAGGCTGATCTTCTGGACCAGTAAAACTATTTGGATAATAGTTTGGGGCACCACCTGAAAACAAACAAAACCACCCCCACAAAACCAAAACAGTCAGATGCCAGGTCTCTCAGATTAAGTCAGAAGACAAAAATGTCCTTTGCCTAGAAGAACCTAAATCAATTACCCAGTTATGATTCACTTTATTAAAAACAGTTGTCAGCACTTTTCTGTCAACGTACAGCTCAGTATCAGGAGCTGTGTCTTCAAGCCAGTACTTATCAGCACTTGCAAACAGAATTTCAATAGCTTTTCTTGGGAGCAAGTTAATTTGTTTCAGAATCAGGAGGTCTGGCCACTCCGACAAAAACATTGCTCAGACAATTTTAAGAGACAAAGTCATGGAAGTTATTCAAAGTTTTAGTCCAACACAACATAAAAATACACTTTCATCTGCGTATCTGAAGTACTGTTTAACTATGCAGTGGGTTTATTTTAAACACATAAAAAATTTACAGAACTGCATAAAAAGAAACTTATTATCTGTTCTTGGACAGGAGCAGCAGTTCTTAAATTCTTGTTTTCCAAATATTTCCCTTTCCTCCCTCAGCAAGTATTAGAATTGATAGCCCAGAGGAATACAGTGTTTCGGCATGAAACATAGCTTAAGTATATCCTTGTTTACTCTCAGGTGTAAACAGTCATTATTGGGCAAATGCTGACAGAACATAACCTGCTCAATAGAGGTGAAGTTAAAGCTCTAGTCTTGGCATTTATACTCTTGCCTTTCACAATCTCTTGGAAATCAGAAAGCAAAGCAGTTTAACAAAGTGGACTGAGTAGATGAAAGTCAGTCTAAGTTTAAAAAAAATGCAAATGCAGATTTCTCCAAGACATTTAGGCCACCTCTTATTTTTAGAATAGATTTCTACCTAGAAGTAGAAACAAAGAGGTAGTAATTAACTTCTGTGAAATAAGTTCCCTGGCATATTAATTATTTGAAATGAAAAAACGTTTCAGAATTTTTTCCATTACAACCCTTTAACAAGCATGTTTACATTCCTTTAAAGACTTCTAGAAACTAGGGACATTACTAAATGCATTTGACTAGGGTGTTCTCTCACAAACCCCCTTTCTCTTAAAAGGCCTATTTGTAAGTTTTTAAATACATCTTAAGCTTCACTTGGTTTTCACACTGTTAAACAAACTCCCCATCCCCTGTCCAAACACCCAAACAAAGCCTCCTTTCCGGGATTAACAGAAGAGACATACACCCATTCTAAACAAGTATGTCAAGATGACAAACATTCTACTTTTCAGGAACCAAGAAGAACCACTCCCTTTATTTCCCCCCATTGTTTACAAAATTAAAAATTAGCCTGTTCGTAGCAAGTAGAAGTTACATGCATCAAATTGAAAAAACACTCAGAGACTTATCAACTACTTCACAAAGACTGATGTTGTATAAGGAACATCCATATGCTTCTTTTAAAGTCTTAAAAAAAAGATGTAGAGAATGCATTCTGTAATCTACACAAGCATGCTTATGCTTTACAGCAAAGCTTTGATTCTCAAATGTGCAAGACAGACAAGACATACAGTGGGTACACAAGTAAGAGTGATGAAGGCAATACAACATATTCAGATTTAAGAATGCTTTCAACAAGATCCCTCTAACAGGAGATTAACAGGATAAAAGTCGGTATCTTGTCAATTAGCATCGTATCAAGAACACAGGAAACAGGAATAAAAGGTCACTTTTTGTAGTAGAAATTAATCAGGTAGACCCTCCTCAAGGATCTGTGTGAGGACTAGTAGTATTCAACTCATTCATAAAGTTACCTGAAAAGGGAGCAAGTAATAAATTGACAGCTTAGCCTCTGTATACTTTAACTTAGTCAAAATCAAAGCTAGCTATACTGACACATAATCTCATGATACCAAAACAGCGGATGAAAATTGCTTTTCTGAAAACAATTTTATTTGCAATGTAATTCACACGGGAAACAGAATTACATGCAACTTCATGCATGCACAATCATGGGTTCTAAGATATGTCATTACCTATCACAAAACAGATCTTTAATTTATTTAGAACAATTTGAAGTAAATTACTTTTCCATTGCTGCTGAGCGCTAAGTTAAAGTATTAGGAATGGCACATGGACAGATTTAGGGCACTCTACAGAAAAGAGCATTTGGTGGATTTGTAACAACTGCAGGTGAGGCCTGTTAAACTCAAAAAGGATCTAGTAATATAAGGAAAGGTAGTAAAGTTGACAAATATTATGAGAGGTAAGGAACGGTTTCCACATAAAAGGAGAAAAATAGACTGACAAGTCTGAAGCTCAGGAAGTTACAGTGGTGTTTGAGTTGGGGGGAAAAAAGTCAAAGAGATACTGAATGGTTGAGGAGAAAAAGTAGCATTTCTCATAGCATAGTAAGTAATATCCAATAAAATGATCCATTTAGCAAATATCTTAAATCCCCTGTGAAGAGAAAAGAATTCTGCAGTACATGGGTAAGTATCATTATATTTAAAGATATTTCCATTACTACCTTGGTTGTCAGAAACACACATTGGTCCATCCCTCTGGTAATTGGCCACACGAGTTCTGAAGGGGCAGTTCACAGGAATTTGTAGGTAGTTAGGGCCCAGACGGTGTCTATGAGTGTCAGGATATGAGAAAAGACGACCCTAAAACATTTATCACAAACGTTAACTACTACTTGCTGAAAGAGATCACCTAAGTGGTATATTCCAATTCAAAGCACCATACATTAAAGAGTGAAAGGGAAAAGACCATTTTCTTTACATATATATTCTTGAATACTTCAAATTATGTCCAAAGTGACACTCAGCCACAAACTAACTTTGCTGGAATACCAGTGAAGAATGGCAGGTTGAGTTGCATTTGTGCAGACTGGGTATTTCCTACCAATTTCAGAATGCTAAACCTATTCCGAAGCAGGAAAATGGTTACACATGTAGAGATGAAAATGACTGTAACTGTACTAAATATCACTAAAGAATAATATAATATTTTCCTACTTATTTTCAAGCTCAGATTTAAAAATTGATTACATCTGAAATATGGTAGTCCCTTATTTATTTACTGAACTGAATCTGAAGCAGTTCTAGCAATATCTGGATGGATGGACTGATTCTGACCACAAATTTTGTGGGAGCGAAGGCAAAAGAACTGCATAATGGTTCAAGAGTTTATCCAGTTAAAACTGTCAAAAAACCTTCTTGTTTCTCCAGATATCATCTAAAACAACAATCTGATTTTAATCTGAAAAATCATAACATGCAAGCATCCATGACTCTGCAGACAGTATAGCCTTCTGCAGCCAGTCTTATCGGATATTCTGACCTGTAAAAAAGCCTGATAGTACTTCTAGGGAATAGCCTTGTGATTTATATCAGGGATTAGTTACATCTGTATTTTAGAACATTTGAAGTCCACCTGTCACACTCCTAAGAGTTTATAATCGTAAGCTATACTGTAAAAGCATGAATAAATATGCATTGCTGCTATGGTTTTATCCCGTAGTTCTCAGAGTGACAGATGGGAAATCATCAACATTGATAGTTGTTGCAGATGCCCTCTAAATTCTAATTTTTTTATTCCTTTAGTTCTTTCCCGTTCTCTTTATATTTAAATTTTGGATGAGCACATCAAATGGTGATCACTGAAAAACAACCACCAAGATAAATAAATAATCAGTTGCTTTCCATCTGTCAGGTTTACTGCTGCTACACAAACAGCGAAAGGAGTGCTTTGATAAACAGCAAAGCAAACACGATGCTCTTCAGGTAAAATCTTATGTGCATTGTAGTTTACCTGCAACATTTTATCAGGGCTAGGTTCAATACCAGGTGGCATGTTGCTAGGATCATATGCCATCTGTTCCACCTCTGCAAAGTAATTGACAGGATTCCTGTTCAAGACAAGCTTTCCCACAGGGATGAGAGGGTAGTCACCATGCGGCCAAATCTATAAGACAACACACACACACATTAAAATCAACCTTATAGTATTATGCACTTTAAATAATCACTAGGCAGCATTTGCCTGATTTAAGTCTTGATTGAGAAAATACGTTACTGAAGAAATTTATTTTTTGCTAACAAACATTGAGAAATATCATTTTTAAGAAGTCTTTTGCAACTAATACAGAGTACTAGTGCAACTTATTTCATCATCCCAGCATAGTCTCAGCACTTGACTACTTAAATGAAATACCCACAGGCACTTGAAAAACTGCCTAGGAATGCAATATCATCGGTGGAACTGGTAGCATGATTGTTTTCAGCTACTTCAAAATACAACCAGCTTAACTAGCCTTTTCTTTGTCATCTTAGCTTTTCAAGTGTACTTTCAAGTTCAAAAGTCTTTAGCCATTTTGGGAGAGCAGTATTAGAGGAATAAAAAAGCAATACAAGTTTACAGTCTTTCAACAAGCCATTCCTTGGAACGGCAATTGGAAGTCTGACAAAGATCAGAGCAACAGTCAGAAGCTACATTATCAACAACACTTAAAACTAGCAAGCTCAGGGTGTGACTGTATGATCTGAGATGACACTTCAGGAGTCCAGTGCAGCTGTAATCTACAGGCCTGGAATCAAGCCCTATCCATATTTCACTGAGGAAGAATAACATCAGATATAACATCAATGTAATTTCATCTCCAGAATTTCTGACTCATCATGACCATATAATAAAGAGTACACTTAAAAATACAAGGGAAGAACAAAAAAGACAGACTAACTTTATTGATAGGGACTAGTAAGAAAATAGTGCTACTCCACAGAAACTGTTATGTTTTTTTAATAGATAAACTCAGTTCTGGTATTTGCTACATTTTGATCTCATGACCTTTCTTGAACTAGCCGAAACTGAACAGACACAACAGTATCACAGATACCTTAGTTAAATCAAAAGGATTAAATGGAAACTTCTCTGCTTCTTCAAATGTCATAACTTGAATGTAGAAAGACCATGATGGATAGTCCCCCTTGGCAATAGCATTGTAAAGATCACGTATTCCATAATCAGGATCAGTAGAAGCCAATCTTCCTGCTTCTTCAACAGAAAGATTTTTGATGCCCTGGTCAGTCTAAAAACAATAAAAGCAGTAGCACCAGTTACAATGTGCAAAAAGTATTACAGAAATCATTAAGAAGAATGTGCTTTAACAAAACTTATAATCCAGGACTGTGATTGTCCATGTTCTAATACCCAGTAATTTGGGTTCAGAATAACGGTACATTCAACAGGTGCCTTCCAGATAAAAATTAGTTCTCTGATAAAAGTGAACTAAATATGTAATGCTATACTGCAGAATGCAAGACATCAAACTTGAAGGTATGATCCCTGCAGCACGTCAAGTATAGAGGTTTCCACTCTCCCCTTACAGGACAGAGTTCCTTCACTGTCCCATCACCCCACCTTTTCCTACAGGTCACAAGCTAACAGAGTGATAAAACAGTTGCAGCCCTGAGGTCTGAAAGTTCTGGATTCTACATGAATCTCAATTTCCCATCCCCCACCCCTATTTCTGTGACATCTTTAGCACTAACTAAAATAAGCTTTTGCAACTTGAACACTAAAAGCTGCTACACAGTCCTTCTTAGTTTAACATAATGGTTTCCAAAGTCTTGCTTCAAAGGTAGATGTCCAGCCTCCAGTAAAGTCTAAGGAGGTAAAAAGCTGCATGGCCTTTAAAACCTCAAAGGGAAGATGTTTTCAAGCAAGACATGCTACAGACTGTTTTCTCAAAAAAGTGTGGAAGTTCTGTGAGGTTCTGCGAGCTTCAGCTTCAGAGCCCTTGGAAACAGAGCTTTTACATTTTGGAATACAGTTGAGGCCACCTTAAAAATACTAGATCAATGCAGCTCATATCCACAAGATAAATGGGAACAAAAAAATAGATCCAGACTGAGAGAACTTTTACCTGAAGAAGCACCTGTTGAATCCAAACTACTGTGTAGCCATGAACATGAAACAGGAACATATCACACACTGAATAAAACACATTTCCAAAGGGCTAGAGGATTCTTACATCTGCACTGAATGATAGCAAGGGAGTCTGACAGGAAGTTCTGGCACAGCTTCACACCCAAAACACCTAGTGGTATGAGCCTGAAATGCTGAGCTAGATGCTCAGAGCTCACCACACAAGTAGACCGAGTTCTCCAATAACAAGAGACAGTTCCCCAAAGAAGAGTTCTTTATAGTCTAGTAAATACCTACTATGTTATAGCAAGACCAATGATGTCAGTCATATTTATTAAAGGCATAAAACCGATATAAAAAACTATACATACCTTTTTGATTGAGTCAATGCACTAACAAGTCTTTTCCAAATTAAACTTGAAAAGCTACAGATCATTTTTAGACAACCAACCTGTTTAAATTGGGTTTTTAAACCACTGTGATGTACACTTACAACAGATAACTGGGAAAAAAAATATCAATACCTTCACATGGAATTTGCAGTAAACTGCTCTTCCACTAGCATTAACCAGTTTAAAAGTATGTGATCCATATCCATTCATATGGCGATAACCATCAGGAATACCACGATCACTGAACAAGAAAGACACCTAAAGAGAAGGATCAAACAATATTAATGGACTCACCAGATCAAGGATAAAGTGACCATTTGAGACAAAGCTCATTTACTGCATTAATCTACATCACTGGAACCTATCTTAATGTTATGTATTCCTTGAGGAATTTCTAGTTTAAGCTTAAAAGTGTTAATGAAATAAAACTGCTTTGGTTTTGGACAAAGAACAATAGTGGATTAAACCTACGTGAAGTTTTATGCCCACATGAAATATTTGGTGAAGACATCAACCCAGTGATAATGTTACGATTTCCCCTATAAGGACAGAGGAGGTAAGCATGGATAATTTAAGTTATAAATATAAATAAGAACTCCTTCCAGGTTAAATACAAAATCTGAAAACTGAAGTCCTTAACAACTAGTTCTTCAAAGTCTTCAAGCAGTAAACATACCACCATGCAAACATATTCAAAATACTCCTTAAGTTTATGATCACAAACAATGCTTGTGGTGGTATTTTTCCCAATTAATTACTGGAAGGCTTCTGCATGAACCCGTTTTCTTTTAGAAAAATCACAACTGCATTTTTAAATTTTATATTGGCCTTTTTGCGTATCATTCTTAGATACAAATACATTTCAGAATAATTAGAATGTACTGTTAATTCCACTCATTTTTGGAGTTGATATGCTACACAATATATAGCTTTAAATAGACTTATATGTGATAGCATTATTTTCCCAGTATTTTATTGTTCTCCAACATTAACAGTTTGCTGTTCACCTGTATCTCTAGTGCTTTAGTGGTAGAAAACTTGGCAGCTTCCCATTCATCCCTATATAAAATATGACTATGAAAAGAGAAGAATCTTGCCCATTTCATAGACTCTTTAAAAAAAAAAAAAGGCTAGATACACATACTAATAGCCTTAAAAGCTATTGTAGGTGTTTCCCCTTTATTGTTCCTGAAAGATCATGTAGGCTTCTAGATAAAACGTGAAAAAGAGATAGTTAAAAACATATTTAACAACATATTGTCATAACATGATTTTCTTAATCATACAAAAAAAAAAAAGGCAAATGAGAACCTTACTTGATGTAAAGACTCAGGGCGAAGACTCCAGAAGTCCCACACCATGTCTGGATCCTTCAAATGAGTCTGAGGGTTCCTCTTTTGGCTATGGATGAAGGATGGAAACTAATTTGTCCAGAAGTGGAGGAGGGAGGAAGGAAGGATGAGGGAGAAAAAAAAAAAGTTCTGTAACACCTCCAAATTATATGGGGTATACTAAGCAACTCCTGGTACAAAACAAGACAAACTTTTTTTTTTCAATACACTTAACTATGAAAGGAATAGCACACTGGAAGATGAGACAAAGTTGTAAGACCACTGAAAAAAAAATCTTCTATTGTCACACCCCTCCTGCAACCAAATTCATTCATAGACGAGTAAAATTAGGGTAAAGCAAAACATTTACAATTAGGATAAACAAGCTGTTCAAAGCTAAAGAATGCTTTCATTTTGCGACCGATAAAGAGGAATCTTTTCAAATCTGTATATCTGAATTCTACTGAATATCCAATTCATAAATGAATACAGAGATACCATAAAATATCTGTGCAGAACTCCTCCACTCAAGGAAAGCCCCTCTACTTACAAAGTGCTGTTAAACTTACACTAGAAGATCCCCCCAAAAAATCAGATTTAATAAAAAGAATTTCCAAGAAGCTTTTAAAGTGAAAAGTCTTTCTTTTTCCCCTCCAAATAGGCTCAGAATGAAAAAACTGTCTACAGAGTCAAACAGCTAATTTGAACACCAGTGAAACTGATTAGATCTGAAGTTAAAAACACAATAATGTATGTACTTGCTGGCTATTCTGCTGTGGCATATGCACTAGCAAACATAAAAATGTGTGTGCTATTTGTGGTATGAAACCACATAAGTAATCAGGCATTAGTTCTTAAGTTTATTTATTTATTTAACACCTTTTCAAGTCAAAAATATTCAGACCATCTAACAAACAACAAAGTTTAAATGTGTCAAAATAACAGCTTTTGCTTCTTAGTGAAGCAAGAACAAGATGCGAACGAACTTTTGGACAATTTCACAAAGTACTCTCATCTTTTGTGCTTACTCACCAACATTGCATCCCGAATAAAGAAGATGGGAGTATTATTTCCCACAAGATCCCAATTACCCTCTTCTGTATAGAATTTCATTGCAAAGCCTCGAGGGTCACGAACTGTATCAGCTGACCCAGATTCTCCAGCTTGAAGAAACACATGAACATACAGAAGTGTTATAATAGGAAATGCATACAAATTTTAATCATAAAAACATAGAGCTTGAGAAGATGCCATAAAATCTTAAAAGGGCGAGGTTTATTAATTTAAGTCTTTTCTATACCATGGAATTTTTGTTGTATTTTCAACAATACTTCAGGCACTGGAAGTTTCCAAACTGTGAACAGACACCCACCCAAGCATTCAGGCCACAGTTAAAAAAGAAAAAAACAAGTACTTTCCACTTAAAACAATTAAGAGTGGAATTTTCATTATCACTAACAGAGACAACACCAGATTATAAGGCTGAATCAGCTAAAACCATATTAGTTTCTGTGCATCAAAACCCGGTGTGAAAGCTCTCATTTGGAAGGTAGCAATCTAAATAGCGTGCCTAATAAAAAGGGAATTTATTATAGAAGAGTTGTAATCCTTTTAATTCCCCTCCTGCTTTATCCAAAACAGTCCTTTCAATGGGTAACTTTATACCAGAGCAAAAGTGCCTACCACAACACCTGAGCAAAAGCCTTCCAGAAGCATTTGGGAATAGCTAATGCTAAACATCATGATGAAACAAGGACTCTCATTCTCTCATTAAAAATTGTGTACTACAGAATAGCTAGGAAGAAACATGTTCAAACAGAGCAGGGAAAGGAAAGGTAACGATGCAACAACCCACTTCAGCACACAGTCCACCAATCAAACTCAGCCACCTGTCCTTCCCCTGTATAACATCCCATGGCCCCTTAAGTTTTGGTGACACAGAGAAAAGCCAGTAGGCTAAAACCAGCAGGCCCTTGAGCCTTGCTGGACTAGTTTTTTCTCTCCAATACTACTCCCAGAATTGAATCCTCATTAGGATTTCTTTTCTTTTAAATACAGATAAAGTAGTAACACATACACTTTGAAAGGTCATTTTTCTATCGGACAAGATATTAGTCATAATGCATGTTTTAAGTAATATCATTTAAGGTTTTGCTAGTTTATGTATTCAGCTCTTTAAGAAGTAAGAGTTTATTTATGGAAGATTGCTTATTTTTCGTTGCCTAGTACTTACTTCACAGTATTCATCCCTAAAACGTTCATGCAGCTTAAGAGATTATAGGTACTTAACTTTCAAGTGTTAAACTGAAGTTTAAGTGTTGGTTATGATCCATCCAGAAACAAAGCAAGCTTCTGTCAAGAAAAAATAGCTCAGGCTATCCTTCTCTCAGATTCCAGATGGAAAAGTGTCTACTGAGAGCTCTGACAGACAGATGCAGAAGCTGCTTAAGGTCTTACAATTTAAATGAAATTCACAGAAGAGGAATTGGTTGGCAGAAAGCATTTCAAACTACCTTAAGTACATTAAGTGCTCCACAATGCAAACATCGCTATCAGTGTAACTAGGGTACACACATAAGAAGATACACAATAACTTTAGAGCCTTACCAACAGTGGAGAATCGTATAGCAATTGGAGTTCTTTTTCCAATGTGTTCAAACACTTTTGCCTTACAATACTGGGTAATATCATGAGTGACTTCAAAATAGCCAAAGGCTCCTGCAGAAAAGTAATTTCAAAATAACAGATCTAGATACCTTCCTTCCACTCACAGCATATCTGTTCTTCTATTGCGGTCCAACATACAACTTTAAGTCAAGAGGAAACATGGAAATATACCAGTTTAAACACAGTTCATATCTATGCACTAAACCACTTGATTTATTTTCAGAAAGTGAAATTTACTTAACACAAACTACTGTTTGCATGGTGCTCACTCTCCCCTCCTTAACTGAGTGTTAACAGTTCCTAGCAGCAATACAGACGTTATCTCTACTGCGCAAAATAACAAACTGTGGCTTTTTGGATGGATGCTCTTCAGCCAAGATTTGCATACTTATCTCAGAGCAAGACAAGTATTTCTTTAATCCTTCTAAGTATTGCAGAATTTTTGGTCCACCTGTATGCTAGATGAAGCAACAAAGTTCTTCCCACCCCCACAGAGGAATTTTTCCCATGTACATTCACATTATAAATTCAGTCCCATGTTTTCTTCTTCTAGGGCAACACATAACAAAAATCAGAGGTGCCAGTTCTACCCTACTAAGATCAATAACAAATTAAAAAAAAAAGAAAACAACTCATTTTAATTTAAATATTAGATCATTATCATCTTACTTTGGCAGACAGATACACTGGATAACTGAAAAGCTTTTTAAAGTCTAATTCTACACAGAGAAAAAGTGTGTTTTTAAACATACCTGCCCCTTTTGCATGCACAACTCTTTCAGGAATCCTCTCTCTGTCAAAATGAGCCATCTCATCAGTGAAAACAACATCTTGAACAAGAAGAGGTCCACGTGGCCCTACTGTCAGAATATTAAGCTTATCCCCTACAGGGTTCCCAGCACCGGTGGTCAAGACATCTGGTTTCTGGAAGCAATAGACAGTCAGTATCACAACACCAGAAATTAAAAACCCTCTATATTTAAGCCACACAATGTACATGGCTGTACAACCATTATGTGTCACAGGACATATTAACAAGTATATAGCAAAATGACATAAAATTCTGGAACTAGTTACAGAAAATATGGATGTTTAACTACATCATCACAGTACTATGTCTGGGGCTATTTAAGAAGGGGAGTTCAAGTCATGTATAATCCAAGAACGTTTTTCCATGGTTCAGAAATATTACTTGTTAAGACTACCTATCTTGCTTAAAGAAAAATATGAAGTGTCAACCTTAAAACATGTGTTAAAGTTCAGTTTGACCCCACCTCAACAGGAGAGGATGGGAAGAGAGAGAGCTAGAAAAGGAGTAGCTGCTAGAAAGTAGTAACGGAGAAAGGAGACAAAGAAGATAATGTCTGTACAGGGACGGAGGCATAAGGAAAGAGCTACAGTCACACAGCATAAACACTAAAAGGGGGTACCCATTACTACCATTGGTCTGGAAGAGTTATGGAAAATAACATAAGCAAGAGCACCTGAGGAATCATCATTCTAGACTCTTGAACCATGGAAGGACTAAGATTAACAAAAGTTCTAAGAAGCCCTACTGTCAATAAGTGTCCTGTCAAAAGGACAGCAAACCAGAACTTCTTTTTTGTTTTACTAAACATCTTTATTGTCTTTAAAGAAACTGCCCAAGATAATCCATACTCACCCTTTTCCCCTCCCTTCCATACCAAATTTAAGTTAACCATTCTCATAGGCTACTTAGAACTGCAGGACCTCATAATGTAGGAGTGACCCTATACCTGAAAAAACAGTCACTCCAAGACAACTTCAGGAAACACCTGTTGGAACTCTGTAGCACTATAATTGAGTGTACTCCCACTTGCTTAAAAACAACATCCCAGTAGAAAAGACTTTGTCTGCATCACATACGGGGTCATATGCTCCTCTAAGGCATCAATCCTGTTTTACTGGATACTATGGAAAACAGGAAGAAAGGTACATCAGCTCCGAAGACCTGATGGTTGCAGGTGCCAGTTTTTTCCTGGAGCACATTGACTGTTAGGAGCCAAGGCAATGCTTGTAAAGGACTTAGAACAGAATAGAAGTTAGTACAAAGGAAAAAAAAAAAGAAAAAAGCTTGAAACAGGGTGAGCTCAAATACCCGAGTCACAGATTGTGACCAGTTAACACCAAATCCAGTTACATACTGCACTGAACTGACATACACCCATACGGGCTCTCTATCTGTACCATCCCACCCTCTTCTGCCAGTAGCATCCATGCACCTGAACCACAGGAAATGCACCAGTCTAAACTCACTCATCCCCTCCCGAGTAGTTCTCCTCCTTTTAAAGTTCTATACATGAGAAGGGATGGTGAAGAGAAGGAAAAAAATAACCCTTGATGAGAAGGTCTTCATTATTATATCAGCAACTTTATGGGGTTCCAACTCCTATACTGACAATCCAAGTTTTGCTTTAAGTGTTTTATTTACTGTAAACAGGCAAAATTCCCATCTGTATCTCGTGGAAGAATATACTGAACTAGATTAACCTCCAGTTTGGCCGGGTTTTGTTTAGTTTTTTTTTCCAAGAGGCAACCCACAAAGGCAGGCAAAAGAACAATTATTCACACATCTACACCCAGAGTTCTGAATGAGGCAGAGTATACAAGGAGAGTTATATACACCTTTGTTTAACTTGGGTATATGAATAACCACATGAATAACCACATTTGACAGGATAACTGCATTTCCAATGTGTTCTTACTAATATGCAACACACTACTCTCGCTGGCTTCGATTACCAAAATATCTAGGTTCTTTATTCTTCATTCACCACTTCATTAGCACAAAGCTATATGCATAAATTCAAGTCTTAAGTATGCTTGAAATCCTAACCCACACTGAATTTTTTACAAACACTTAAAAAAGACAATATATTATCTGGTTACAAACAGGAAATTGATGTTCAGAAACGTACAGAAAAGTTACCCCTTTAGCTTTATTTCAAGTATGCTTAAGTCAAAGGAACATCTGCTTAAATCAAAACATTATCTATAGTTTCTCAAGGGAAATATACAAGACTAGAAACTGTTCTCAGTATTCTTTCCACTGCTTATGCATCACATGCTTCTTACCTATATTTTTCTCAGTTTTAAATGAGCCAAAGAAAACGGTATCACTGCTCACTTTGAGAAATCACCTAGTTGACCACATGGGAAGTTCTTCTGTCCTGAGTCAGTCTAAGAGTTCAATTTCTTAAAATGCTATCCTAACACACAGGCCCCATATAATTTAGCACCCTTAAACATGTATGCTTTATTATGTTTTAGCTATCATCTTAAACTAGAAATTGCTTAAATTGCCATTACAATTGACCTTTTGAATTAGAATTTAATTTCACATGTTAAAGCAACTAGGACTCCACTGTATTCAAGGAACTTTGGGAAAAAGCGCATTAATCCACTCCATGATTCAGTCTAGTAAAAGTAAAATATTCTACTTCAAGATATTCACCCAGCACAAATTAATATAATTATATTATCAGCTCCTTAACCTGACATTTTCTGTACTGAGGTATGAAAGCTACAAGCAACCCACCTTGACACCTACTCTAAGCCTCTGATTTGAAAAGCCCTCTCAAAACATGGTACAGTCTGCAGATGATGAGACTATAAAATGCTCACACATAACGACATTTTTAATTGAACTTTTTGGTCAAGAAATTTTTTCAGAGTTTGCTTAGGGAGAACCACTTCTTTTCTTAATCCAGTTTCCAGCACTACCAATATTTTTCTTTTATTTTCATTAGTTTTGCTGATTAAAAGTTTCAAGTTTCTCACAGATAAAACCCAATGTATTCGTTTTTCTAATCATAAATTTTTTTTTATTGATGACTGTCATACTGATTTAAGACAGGCAAGCTCACCATAATGTGATGAAAAAGAACAGATCCTACCAATCCTAAGCTTCTGCATTTGCCTCTCCAACCTTCTTGTGTTATCATTCAATACAGATGTTTCCATCCTTCCCACGTGTTCTACACACACACAAAGACTTCCACTTCATCCTCACTCTAAAGCAGCCTGTGACACAAAAACTATGTGAACAGCTTCAGTACTATTTATGAATTCTGACTACTATAATTTTAAGAAAAGCAGACTTGAGGACTGGATTCTGGTAACTTTTTTCTAAGATGAGCCAGAGCTCTTAAGCCCCCTCCAGTCCATACAGTGACTTTTTAAAATCACTAACACTTATGTCATCTTGAAGCAGTGACCAAGTTTCACTCAGTCCATTGAGAAACACAAAAGTTATGTTGTATTAGAGCCCCATTTATCCTGGAGTTCTTCATAAATTCTAAGCAGCCCAGTAGGTTTAACCATGCAGTGATAGGACTATAATGCATATACGCACACCTATGACCTTCTCTACAAAGCCCTTGCAAGAGCTTGGTAAAAGACAAGAAAACAAGAAAAAGTGTATCCTTAGTCTTAAGGAGACTTTCTGAGTCCTTTTGATTCACCTATGCCTTTATAATACCTTCTGTGTGATTTCCTTAAGGGTAGAAAAAAAAGCCTTGCATATTATTTGTAAACTATGCATGCAACAAAGAATAATGGTTTGTAGAAGTAATACAGCCCTTCTCAAACCAACAGGTTATACTGTTGTCCAAAACCCATTTCTTCTATAATGCTAACATTTAAGACTACTAGAAGTAGTAGCTAAACCCATCCAAAAGTTTAACTGCTTTATGGCTGTACAGTCTCTTTTGTATAGGCAGACTTTCAGAAAGGCTCTTTCTAGCATTCACACTAGAAGTACAAACACTTTTTTTTTTTTTTAAATGGTAAGATATATTCACTTTAGTTTCAGGTTAATGTTATGTGGGGCACACAAAACAAGTCCCCATAAGTGTGAAGGGAGATAAAAAAGCCACAGTAGATTTAAGAAGAATTCTCATACTACTTTTGGACTTGAGTTTGTTTGATGCCTATATTTTCATATGGTTGGGAGCTGCATACAGTCAAAACCTTAAAAGATAAAAACTGTTGAATCTGCCTATGTATTTCATTACAGCACTAACCTGCCATGACAGAAAGAAGGGAAACAAAGCCAGGAGAATTTTAGTCACAGCTGTTGTAAACACCATACATCAAAGTACATACTTCCAGGCATTACTGATACTTTGCACCATATACAAGTCACTTTAAAATTCTAATAAGTCCTCCCTACTTTCTATCTTAAGGTCTCATGACTCCTTATGCAACACAGACTTTGGGTTGCCTCCCAATCTTCAAATTAACCTTGGCCTGTATTCAAATACTGTTTTGTTACAGAAAAGCCAACATACATATGAAAAGTATCACTCAAGGTAGAAAAATAAAACATTACGAAATACACTAGAATACGATGAAGTCACAATTCATCGCTGAAGGTAAGTTTCGTACAGTACCTTTTAAATCCAAGGGGGAAAAAAGCACAAGCTAAAATGGCTTAACAACTACAAACAGTGGGAACCGAGGCAGCCACTGGTGTCTTGCAAGACTGCTGACTAGTATAACCAGCAGAAAAAGCATTTAATGCCAAATACACATTTCTGTCAAAAAATACATAGCAGAAACTGTCACAGTGATTTGATGAAGAAGGGAAATCAACTCCTGCAGTATTTATACTTTTACCCAAAGATTTTGGGGTGTACTCCCCATCTTCAGAAGGCTGAGTGCCATGCCGCTGATCACATGTTCTCATGATTTCGGTCACCCACTTGCCCCAATCCGCTTCAACCTGGTAAACAAGTCTCCACATACTGCCGAGTGCACTTTATCTTTTACAGTATTCCCTAGTTAACATTTTCACTGGGTTCTACCAACGCGACAGCAGAACTGAAAATGCGAATATCCGATTTGAGACAAAAAAAAAAAAAAAAAAGGAAAAAAATACCAATATCTCTGCCCAAGGACTTCCCTGCTGGGGCGCAGGCGAGCCCCATTCCTGCCGACGAGGAGAGCCTGCGGACAAGGCCGCGGTGCCCGCAGTGCTGACCGTCCTTGCCGCTCCGGGCCAGCTGGCAGCCGCCGGCCTCTCCGTGCGTGGGTTTCCCCGGGCCCGGCACCAAGCCCAGAGCTGCCCGTTACGGGGGGCGAGGGCTCCTCGCCCTCCGCCGCTGTCCCGCGGGATAACCCTGGCTGGTCTCCATCCAGGCCGGAGGAACACCCTGGGCTCTGCGCCCTCCAGCACCGCGGGCCCGTCGTCCCTCCCC
>JANZLQ010000022.1:27488022-27507720 GCA_026212715.1 Elanus axillaris | reverse complement strand
CCCGCCCCCCCATCATTCTTGGTAAAAATGCCAGTATGGTTCTTTACAGAATACATTACAGCAATGAAGCAGAGCAGCTCTTTTTACCCATAGCCTGTCAGAAAGAAATGAAACAGGGAAAATGCTTATCTGCAAGATTGTGTCTGCTTTTTTTTTTTTCTCTTAACAGATACAAAGAATAGTCTAGCTTATTATTTCAGTCAGACAATTGCTTTATCTAGTATGTTTATTAGGTATTAGAGGGCTAAGACTCCCAAATTTAGGTCTGTACTACATAGGGAATATCACTAATGGTACTCCTTTTCCTCAGTAGTAGGAACAGCAAACTCTCTTTTTTTTCTGCTTCAGCCTTATTTGGGACATTTCTTTGATGTCTCCAAGCCTCATAATCTTTTCTTCCTCAGCATGGTAACCAACATCATAAAGAAGAGCAAGAAAGATATATCACCTATGTTTCTAATATTTTTATTCTAAATATACATCATCAGACTACACCTACTACTGCATCTTCTGTGCAACCACTGATCACTTCCATGTACCAGACTTCCACTGCACTAAGATCCTTAGTAAAGTTAAACAGGAGTAAACCACAAAGACCTAAGCAGTTGTTGTACAGAGGAAGAAACTCTCAATAGTATTAGCCAAAGAAAAAAGTATCCAAGCTTCACAGCAAGGTCTTAACCCACAGAAACTTTGTTTTCAAGATGTTAGCTCCCATTCTGCAAACTGTTTGTAGGCCTCACCATCAGCCATTTCTGAGGACATTTAATGATCTTTTCAGGTACTCATTCAGACTTACGTGGTGGTCTCCCATAGAGCTTTTATTTTTTAAGATGACTGTTTTATAAAAGTCTTTTCATCAGAAAAGACTGATTGACAACTCCTATAGACTTAATATTAGGAATGCATACATACATTTTTTTAAATCAAGTAATTGCTATTTCAGTTTGCTTAACCACCAAAATGAGGGAAATGTGGACATTTTCATGAAGAGTTGTTGTTTGCTTTTCCTTTAAAGTTTAACACTTCCTGTCAACAAATGTGTGTAGATAAACTTGCTTGTCACAAATCTGTTTCAATGTAAGAGTAACTTGCAAAAACTGCTTCTCTTTCACTTCCCATAAACCCTTCTTATTGTAACTGTAATGCTAGAGGAAAGGATATGTATGTATATACATGCATGTATGTGTGCCTAAAAAACAAGAAGAGATTACATACTAGCCAAGAAAATCTAAAAAAAATAAATGAGAGCAGGTGACAGCATCAGTGGTATGTATTTTGATGTTTGCCCTTTAGCTTTACTAAACCCAAGCAACCGCGTTTGATAAGAAAGGTCATATACAAAGCTAAGTTAGTGTGAAATAAATACAAATTTTTTCTCTCATCTTGCTTTAATCTTCTATCTTTTCAGTGAAGAAAGCAATGAATACTAGTTTAAATGGGTACCTTGTTGTGGTTATCGTTATTTATTCCCTTTTTCCCCTCCTTCTATTTTGATATTTGATTCCTGCGGCATCTTATTTGCCTGCGTAAGCCTCCTGTTATATATGCATTAAGTAAACAAACTTCAAACAATTCCAAATTAATCATCTTTATTTACCTGGGGAGACTGGTTCTATGTTGCTGCGTGTCTTTCTGAGGCATAATCCAAACCACACTTCACCCTTAGTTAAGATTTTGAGAGATTAAAAGTCATAATACTTAGCATTTGTATTTTATTTTCTGTATTTATTTAAAGTCTGTTTAAACACAAACTACAAGGTCAGTTTTACTCACATACATGCACGCACGCACAATTGTGCTGTATGTAAAGTTTACGCATAGTTCAGTCAGTTACACCCAAGCGAATGATCTAGAATTAGTAGAGTAGAAGGTCAATAATATCTGTTGCTTTGCTAATTAAGTTACACAAGCACCTAAAGCTTTCATGCTACGTGTATCAGCCATCTCGGCTGGCTGACTTGGTACCTACCTCCTGCTTATGATTAATCAGATTCACAAATGTTCCCGTGTTCTCTACAACATCTGTCAAGTAGGTATACTCAGAGTACCTCTACTACATAGCCAAAGCATTTAACTTCACCACAGAGCATGGGGGCCCCAATGACTTTTATTCTAAAAGATCAGCAAAGACACAGAGTGTGCTCATTTTTAATTAAACTGATTATTGGTAAGAATACTTATCACAGGACTGGGAGACTTAATTTTTTTCCCCTTCTACTAAAGATGTTCAAACTTGTATCTTCCAGAGTATCCAAATTATGTATCTACAGATGAGGCTTGGATACATTTTCTACCTGTGCCTCAAGGATTAAGGTCAGAAAGAGAAAAATAAAGACTCTGCTTTAGGCTCACGTAATAAAAATATAATTTTATATTATTGAATATATTTTCAGTCATTAAAAAAATTCATCTACTGCATGTACTTCAACTATGACATGATATAATGAAACTGGTTTCAAGACTTGAAATAATAATTGGCCTTGTTATAAATACCTAACCTTGGGATATTTCAGCACCTTAGGAAGATCTGCAAATGATTTTTCCACAGATCCTTTTGCTGTCACATCTGATTTAAGCATCAGGGCACAGAAAAAGCATTGAAAGAGGAACATATACTACTACTTAATTGTTCACTTACATGACAGAGGATTGAAGGGTAGGTATGGCAAGTACAGTCAGAAGAAAAATGTTGCTATTATATTTCAGGAAAACAGAGAAATATTAATAAAAATGACAGATTGATGTCCACTGTAATACAGTAAATGGAACATATTGTCTGCCTTGATTCCAAAGTGACAATACACACCCAAAATGTTATATGTCGAACTTGCAATTAGACAGACATGAAGTCCATGCTATTAAAGGCCAGCTAGCATCTGGGTGACAGGTGCCAAGATGTTAGACATACATGGTGAGAAGAAGAGATGGAATATGAGATAGCTAACAATAAACTGGCAATCTCTGTATCTGCACTGTAAGTTATGTCTGAAAACATTTTACTGGTTAAACTATCATGATAGTAAGTTTATCATTCAGTAACTTGCATTATATGTAGTCTTTAAGTTTGTATTGTCAGTCATCAGATCTAATGGAAAACCCTGAAAATGCTGTGAAATAAAACATCTTCAGAAGAGGTGGACTTTAAGGGATTATTGAGAGAATGATACTAGTGGAAAGGGTAAGCAGGCAGGAAGTAAAAGCTGGCTTTTATGGAAAGTAGCACATGTGTACTGGGCTGTCAGCTGACGGAGTGAGATACTGAGATGCATAGCAGAGCGAAAACATGGACTTCTGAGAAAACACATGCAGAAGAAAATCAGGAAAAGGCAGATAGGAAATCTCTTTTTTGTGTTTGAAATTTTCCACCATCCTCTGCTGTAGCTATTAGGGCAAAGTCTTAATTTAAACCACTAGAGAAAAAGACAAACCTCAGAGATAGAAAAGTGTGTTAGAATAATAATAGTTTATATGTTTCAGACAACAAGTTTTTCTTTTCCTCTGCTTCTTTCATTCTCCATAGACGATAAAGACTTCAGTGATTCTGGAGCAGACATGTCTTCAAATTTTAATAGTGTATGTGGTTAGTAAATGTCAATGGATACACCAGTCCTACAGTAAAATAAATTTTGCAGTATCTTTACCAGAAAGAGAATTTATTTCACCTATATTCATGTTTTACAATAATTTATTAATTTTCATAAACAGTGCTCCTGATCATCATCATCAAGAAGTTGTGTTTCATATTTAGTGCTGGAAAGACAGCTGCAATATGCTTCTTGAGATAACTGAAAGAAGAACAATAACAGAATAAGAAATGCAGCACTTCTGAGGTGGTAAGGTATTCAAACATGTCTTTAGCATTCTAGATATCTCAGTGTTGTGTTTTTATTCCTAGAAACTACATTACTAAAATTATTTCACATCATATAAATACCATTTTATTTTGTTAATGCGTTTGCTTTTATTTGATCTTCTTTCAAGTTAGAGCACCAATAAGTAAGCTTATGAATGTTTTTCTGCATTTGTTCTCTGTATTATTAGCAGCATTGTCTGAAGCATTTACCTAATAGCATTTAATAAAGCCTCTGTTTTGAAACATGATTTTGCCTATTAATGCTTCATTCTGCATGAGAAAAGATTTAAAACTAGACACAGCAATATTTTTTTCTGTTGTTAGAATCAGAAGCTCTTAAGCTTTTAAATGGGTCAACCATCCAGTATGACTTAGTCACATGTGCTTTAAATTAGTCAAGTGCTTAATTGGCTTGCTGTATATTTGCATGTATAAATATAGATGCTTGATCCAAGAGATACCTTAATACATATAACAGAGGTCATTTTGTATGTTCTAATTCTGTAGAAAGAAGAGAATCTTAAATGAACTGGTTTTTCAAACCAATTGAATTTTCAGAAAGTTAAAGGCAATTAAAAATGTTGGCTGCCCAGCATGACTGAAAAATCGGGCTATTATTTCATTGCCAGTAAAAATTACAGACGTGCATTTGAAAATTTTGGATATATGTCTATAGCTAAATGCATCACTGGCTTTACACTGATATACAGAGATTATTCATACAATTCATTAGTATGCCAATAAAATGAACTAAACTGGAGGTGCTACTTGGATGTATGAACAGAATTTGTTTGCCCATTATATATGTTGTCTGATCTGTAAGCAGAAGGAAGAGTAGTTTAATGCTGTGCTGAAAAATATCAGTGTAATATTTCAGATTAAAACATAGAATTCCACGCTGCAAGTGGGAAGGTGTACCTGGTATATGCTTTGTTTGAGGTCTACAGAATGTGAAGTGAACAAAAGAAATTTGCTATATGCCTGACATTTAGTTTGCAAGGTTAATAACACCAGTAATGATGAATTTGGGCATGGTTCATAACTCAACTTTCAGTTAGTTTTGGTACAATGTTAAAAATTGTCATCTGATCACACATTGTTCTTTACAGCAGTGATTTCTGAATTTTCCTATGAAGATAATATCATGGTTATGACTCAAAGAGACAACAATGTGATCATAGGAAGCTTATGGGGAGGGGAAAAACAAACCAATCAGCCAGTGGAATGGCAAAAAACGAGATGGATTTGCTGTAACCATGGCAAATGTGAACACTGGGAAACAAGGAAGAACAAAGAAGAAGGTATGTTGCATTTGTAAGGTACAAAACCAGAGAACGTCACTATCTTTGAAACCAATAGGCAAGTAGCTAGAAATGCTCCATATATGATCTAGTCACTAAGTCAAAACTGTTAAACCTGAGAGATTTAAGTTAGACATTTAAGTAATGTTTAAGATCTAAAGAAAGCTGGATCAATCTTTTTCTATTTAAGTAAATTGTGAAAGATGTGACACTCTGCAAGCAGAAATACATCAAAGACTTACAAGGCATGTGACAATCATAATAGGTACACGTGATACCTGTATGCTGGAGTATCAGTAAGCATTTTACATATATAATAATTTAGTGTGCTGACTTGATGGATCAGTTTCCCATGGAAACACCTGGAGGTAATTGTTGCAAATTCCCAGTGCAGAGATTGCCTGCCAGGATTCCATTAAGATAATAATATTTTCTAAGTTTAACTTGCTTATAATCCACATGTAGTTTAATATGTTTTCTCTTTTACTTTTTTGTCCAGAAAATACAAATGCACTTTAAAATATTTAATGGAAGCTAGTTCATCACTATGATTCATTTTCATTGTCTTTAAACTAGCAGATTAACAGATGCTGAACATAACACAGATTTTTTTAAAGATACTTTCAATGAATTGTGAAATAAATGCAGTTTTAAAAGTCTGCTTTATTATTGAAGAGAATTGTGTCTGTCTCTTCAGTTGGCCTGTTTAAGAGGAATAACAGCAATAGACATAAGACTTGAGGTTTGCCCCTTGAGATGGTCGCAAATAGAACCAAGGGAATAATTAATTCTAGGGTACTAGCACACTAATTAGTATTGTTTGAATTGATAGGAGTTGTAGGTTCTCAGTATCTTTGAAAATCTGTTTTTATTTTGGTGTGAATATTTTAGCCTTTTTTTTTTCACTTTAAGTAGCTGTCATTCTCAGTATATTTTACATCATAATAGGAGGCATTTAAGGATGGAATGCTGGCAAAAAGTCTGTATACCATCTGCTTACATACCTTAATTTTGACAATAAGAAAGACTACAAAAAATTCTGGGGTCTTATGAGATTCAGAGAAGCAAGGGGCACAGCCACAGTGAAATACAGCACTGTTAGTAGCATATTAGATAAATATAAAATAGTTCTTTTAGTCTGGAATAATTGGTTCACCACAGTGCCTGCCATATGGCCAGCAGCTTGCTGATGCCCTTTGCCCCAGCCGTCTTGTGTAATGGCAGCATCTGAGTTGTTGTTCTAGGCATTCTGATAAAAGCAGTTTTTCACACTTATTAGTTATTTATCATTATAGGTTGCAAAGATGGCCATTATTTTGTTTAAGATTATGCAATTGCCAGGGGCTACTTCTGATTTCTGCTGAAGTAGAATAAAAGGCCTGCATAAACCCTGGACTGTTCTGATCACAGGTAGATGCGTGGAAAATAAACAGAGCAGCATTTTTTCTGTGTGTGCAGGTATGGCGATTCTTACAGCCAAAGTTCTCTTCTGTATGTTTGACCTCATTTTTCTAAGGTTTTCTGTTCATAGAAAATTTATTGCCTCAAATAGGTAAATTGAAATTATGGAAGCATCTAATATACTAAAAAAAATGCAAAATCATTCTGTAACTACAATAGTCTTTACAGCATTTAGTTAGACATTAGGATCAATTTTAGACATACCAAAATTCTCTGGTTTTTACGTGTATGGAGAGCTATGGTTTTGAACTGTGTGCCTGCTTTATAAAAGTTGCTGGAAGAAGTAATAGTTATTTTGACATACCAGCGCAGAACTTGGCTGTTTCATGTCAGCCAAGAAGTGGTGAAACTTACCTGGAAACTGCAACAAATTATTAGTTTGTTGGTTTTTTTTCCTGGAGGTTGACATTAAGTTACCAGGTTAATTATATTGATATGTTTATTTCTAGCTACTAATTGTCCCCTGCACCCTGGCTGGCCATTTACAAGATATTTACAGGAGGTTTACAAGCCATTTACATTGCCAAGAAACTTATGATGTAGGGATAAAAATGAAATACAGATCATAACTTACCAACCATCAAACTTATAAACATGCTAAAACCTTCTAAACAGATCTACAGTGACCTATCAGCATTCCTATCCAGCTTTGTTTATATGCATTTCCTATTTTTGTTGCACTAAAAGCAGTGTTTGTTCTGTGTTTGAACAGCACAGTTGGGTCTTGATCCATCATGTGAACTGTGATAAATTTTTACAGCTGCAAGAAAGAGTACTGTGTGATATCAACCGTGTAAATTAGGCCAAGTTTTGACCACCAACTACTTTCAATTCACCAACAGTGAAAACAGCTATTTTTCAATAGTCCTCTGGTTATCATATTATTTGTCTGAGGAGGTTAACATATTTTTTCTTTTTTGTCGTTGTTAATAGGGTAGGGGGTTCTTTATTTGTTTTTACAGTGTGCTAATACCTCTTCTGTTTGGTATTGTTATTCATACATTTGCCTGAAATCTGAAAAAATAGGTTTCAAGATACAGAAGGTTGAGATCTCTTGATTTTCTGTCTGCGTGACAAATTCCAGAAGCTTTTCACCATCTTCTTCAGTGTTGATGGTTTTGCTCCTTTTCCTGCTTACCAGTCATAGGGATTGTAACCAATATATCCTATTGACAAAAGGCTCCATTGTACGTGAAAGTTAACTGCTGAGTATTGTCCTATGGATTGGAGATAGACCTTGGTCTATCCCCCTGTATTTTAATGCATGTGAACAAGGAGGTTTTTGTTGTGGTCCAGTTCTAATGACTTACCATATGACATCCACCCACCATTCTTGATTTAATTTATTTATTTTGTCAACCTCTGATACATCTCTGATTCATCATTTTATTGAGTGCTGATGGATCCCATACTTCATAATCCTGGCACCAGCCCTTCTTTTACTGAATCATACAGACTATTCTTATATTTTTTTCAGGACCAGTTACTGAGATGTGCTATGCATAGAATATTATATAGCACTGTGATACTTCCATTACAGATGATGTGTCACAGGTATGCCCTCCCAATGATGTAGGTGGAAAAAAGGGAGTTGGTAATTATCTACCCATTGCTTACAGCATATGTTTCATCCTAAGCAGCAATAACAAATTGGCCTGTGTCAGCAGTCTCCTTGTTGGAAAAATATTCCTGGGTTATATGATAACAAGCAGCCCTGTGTCATAACTGGAATTATGTATATAAGAAGGTGGACAGTGTTATGTTTATTAAGGCTATGCATTGACTAGGTGGTTCTTGAGCCAATAGTGCTAATTAACAGCTCAGCTACGTGTGCATGGTACTGAACTGACAATGAGTTTTGGAACCTTATTATGTGATTGTTTCCCTACTGTTTTTCACATGATTTTACTTTTTTAGATTGGAAGTATGCATGCTCTCCTGCTGTAGCAAAAACATGGTTGTATACACATTCAGCACCTTCACAAGAATAGCGAGATGGTAAAATATTGTTCATTCACATAAAAACTAGGAAAAAGCATACTGCAAAAGTATGAACAGTGCATTATGTAAGGTACTTTTGACTGTCATATAAACTCAGAAAGTTTTCATTAATTAGTATACTCACTTGGGCAGTAAGTGTCAAACTACAAATTCCTGCTCCAACATACTGAGGTTAAATCTTCTCATTGAAGAAGGTTTCTTAGATTGTTGAATATGGGCAATATAATTTGGCGATGAATACTAGTTACTGTGCTGTTATGATGTGATGTAGAGTAAAAAGATTTCTTTGAAACTTACATAATCTTTGAGAAAGAAACAAAGATTCTACCTATGTCTCCAACTTTGATGTTTCAGTGGCCTACTAATGTTACAAAGCTTTGTTTTCCATTTTGCTTTTCATAAAAATGCCAATATTTGCATGCTAGTTGAGTTATATAGCACTTTTCACATATGCCTTATAAATTTTAGATATAAATTTATTAAAATTTCAGCCTAATTTTGGGCACTTATTTACTAAATTAACATTATAAGATATTGGCTCTGGGGTATTTAAACAATATGAAGTATCAAACTGAAAAATTTATAAAATTCTATTCTAGGGTTATATGCAGGTAGGCAAGGTTTTCTAGTGTATACTGGAAATGCCTAAAATCTCCTGGGTTTATCAGAGAAATCAGAAGAAAGAAATTTAGGGGTCACAAAGTAAAAAGATAGGAAGTTCTTGGTGAAGAGGGAATCCTGCAAGTGAAGGTGGTTTTTTTTTTTTTCATGTGAACTGTCAACAGTGGTGAGCAGGGCCATTTTAAATTTCAGAAAATGAAAGCAGAATATACATGAAAGAGAGCATGTGACTGCATTAAACACAGTAGAATGCATGCATCTCCTGGCAAGAAATGGCTCTGACAAGCATCTATACATTCCCATGCACTTATATGCCTCCTTGGAATGTTTTCTGAGCAGATCAGAAAAAGTAGTACTCCCTGGGTACAAGCCCCATTCCACCCGTACTTCCTATGGAAACAACATCAACACCACACTGGAATGTGGATTATAAAATTATGTGACATCATCTTGGTGAAGGGATAGTCATCACACCTGCTGTCTTTTCCTATCGATGCTTTCATGTGCATTTCCTATCCAAGTCCTTTCCAAAGTTCCTAATTGCAGAAGACATCTTCCCATGGGCCTGTCACCCTAGGCCTCCTGTGGCACCCTAGCAAGGATGGGAGGGAGAATACTCCAGGTATTACAGAGTATACAGTGTAAGAAAGGGTAGGCACTACTGACCTTTTGGTGTAGGGCAGTCTCAAAATATGGACAGAAACAGGACAACTTAACACAAGCATGCCTTCTCTCATTAATTTTCAGCCTAGGATTTCTGTTTCTGACTGGAATACTGTGTACATGGTGACAGATGTGCTCACACAGCTTAGGGAATGACGGTTTACTCCTTTTACACTAGGCATCCAAGGTAGCCGCACACCCACGAGTTAGCCAACAGTGAGCACAGAAGGCCTGGTAGGACACTGTGGTAGAAACAATTCATTGAGAGTGGACAGCGTAGTGTGTACCAGCTCCACAGCAGTCAGGAATGTACACTGCTAATGATCTCCAAGGCATATTCCAATTCAGAGTGAGGCACCTGAAGCATCACAAAGTTTTTAATTCACTCCTCACTGAGGGCAGGTTATAAAAATACAGCAGCAAAGTTCCACTACCACGCTACAATTCTCATACTATGCATAAGCTTGATTCTTATCCTCACTCTGTTTTCCTATCCCCGTCTCACTTGCTTTTTCCTTCTTTTTTCTTGCAGTTGCATTTTCTTGCTGAGGAACACATTGCTGCACAGAGAGATACCTAGGTCGGTAGGCCTGACGCCTTGTCATGATGGGCCACCTTGTCAGGTGCTGCTCTGGGAACATGATCTGCAAATGACTTAAGTTTAAACCTCCTCCTCATGCAAAATTGCAGGTTTTGTCTTTGTGAAGCAGGTGTCTGCAACAGTGCACTATGCTGTGTCTGTCTTGCCAATATGTTGTGAACAGAAGGGGGTGCTCCCTCTTCCAGAGGCTTTATGCTAGGGATAAGGAAAGCAAGCAGATCTCTATTTCTAGTTTTATAAACAGAAAGTCATTGGCTTTGCTATCATGCAGTTCAGATGTTATGCTGGGCAATCCTGCAACTATTCTAAGCAGTTATGTATGCAAGGCGTTGCACACTTGTTGATCACTCTGTGAGGCAAGACACCTTGTGCTGATAGTGCTGTATTGTAGGACGTGATGTGTTTCAAACTGTGCCGCATATGCAGTGCCTCATCAGTCTTCACATGCACCCCTATTATATGAGGTGTATCAAACAGCAGTTGTTCACACAGCAATGGAAAGCTGGTATTCATCTTTCCCCTGAGCATTCTTCATTTTGCAGTGAATTGAATTACTGCACATTTGATAGACATCCTGGGGTGGTTTAAGTAGTGTTGTTGCAGTATTTCCGTGCAGCCAGCCTCAAGAGGGAGTCAGTGGGTTACTGTGATTCAGCAAGGCTGCCTAATCCTACAAACTTTGGTATTCCTTTGGAAAATTAAGGTCTGACTAAGCTCAACCAGGGCAAAGCGGAATTTGTACACCCGGCCTGTATAGACTGTGATGGAGTAGTAGCCCTTGTGAAGGGCTGGTAAGAACCTTGCGGAATGAGATCCTGCATCAGCACGGAAGCTGTTGCTAGACTGGTCTATGTCACTACCACAATAAATACTGCAGCTGTTATCCTAAGGCTGTGAATGATTCCAGGCAAGGTAGAAGACATTTTTAAGACTTGGGTTTTGCCTCTGCATTTCCCCTATCATTTGTCTTCAATTCTTTTCAGTATTGTGCCATTCAGCCATTGTACGTAACCACTATTCTCAGCATGGACTGATACACTCTGGGGCATGCACTTCATAGCAGTGTTAGAGGATAACACTTTATTTGATTTCCTGGCAGTTTCCTGACTGATTATGAAAAATACAGTATTTAACTATAAATGTCTGTGTGGCTGTTCTTTCCATTGACTCTGTGATCATAGTGGTTGACTCTTGATAACGTTATTGTCAGTACTGTGTTACTGGCTAATAAGAGAGAGTTGAGAACATGGACATCACTTTGGTACACACGTGCCAGGAAGCATGACACACATCCATTGCAATCTATATACATAATTTGCTCTATCAAGTGCCTCATGAGACAGGTTAACGTTATAGCCAGTGAATGGCTATAGTAATAAGTGTAATTTCGACAAAAAGTTCATCCAAATATATGAGTATTCTGGGACATGGGACTGTAGCAGGTTTCCACACATACGTGATATCGTAGTAAAAACATGACATGTGACCCCATGACCAGATAACTGAGACTACTGCAGGTGCCTCCAAAGAATTATTTTATACTGGTAGCTAATCATATATGGACTTGTCAGACCTGGTGTTATATCAGATCTAGATATCTAGTTGACTAGGGAAGTTTATCCTGCTGTAACTTTACAGCTAGATGTTATAAATTAATAGCTGTTCAATGCTGAAGAACAACATCATTATTTGCAGCTATTTTGGTAATGTCTAATGACTCTAGGAATGCTCTTGTTGTTTCATCCCCGTATAAGACGGAAAATGCAGGCACTGTAAAATTTTATTTAAGAGTAAGAGCTGAAATAAGAAGAAAAGTGGTGGAAAAACAGGCCTCAGTAAGTTGCCGTACACCACTTGCCTTGAATAATGTCATGAGATGAAGCAAATACTCTTCTATCCCCTTCATTTGATCTGATTCCAGTTGTTATAATACGATTCCCCCCCCAACCTTCCACTGGTAAGACCTTGCTGCTGGCTATTCAGAAAGTCTGATCTTGTACCAAGTTATCATCCAGGAATTCAATGCACTTTTCAGATGCTAGTCTTTCTTACTCTGACAGTTTTCTCCTCCCTTTGTCACGACAATCATTTCATCGTGTTATTCATAGGACAAAAGGATCAGATGTAGATCCATAATTTTTGTAGTTCCATAATCTTCCCAAATAAGGCCTTCTATAACACTTGTTCAGTTGTCTGGTGCATTTAAAACTAAAAAGTATTTTTATATCACCTTGTCTTCATTCACTGCAAATTTCTGGACAGAAATTTTCAATGTTTCTCGAGGATTACATTTTAAATTAGGTGAAATCTCATTAGTTATTTCCAAGATTAGCTTGCTTGTCCTAATTTAAAATGTTTTTAAAACAAACATGGAATAAATGGATCATATGTGAAACCACTACTGAGGAAGGCTATTTCCTACACCTAACAAGTGTAGGAAACATCTTCAATGCTACTTTCATTCTTGGAAAGTGTTTGATTTAAAGATGTCCTCACCTATGAAATGTGCACTGAATTAAGAGAGACTGAAACCTAATTTAACCTGGAAAGGTTTAAAGATAAGAGGATTCAGCGGCAGTGTTAGAAACACTGGTGAGGAGAGGGATTCCAAATGTAGGCAGAGGACCTGACTTTGGAAAGGGGAAGTTGTGCCAAAAAGGTTTCATCTAGGTGTCCCTCACCGTGTGAAGAGCAGGATTCATAGAATCACAGAATTGTTGAGGTTCAAGGGCACCTCTGGAGATCATTTAGTCGAACCCTCAAACCAGGGTCAGCTAAAGCAGGTTGTCCAGGACTATGTCCAGTTGGGTTTTGAATATGTCCAAGGATGGGGACTCCACAACCTCCCTGGCCAACCTGTTGCAGTGTTTTACCACCCTCACAGTAAAAAGTTGGAGTGTTTTTAATGTTTAAATGAAATGTTTTGTATTTGAGTTTGGGCCTGTTGCTTGTTCTTGTTCTGTCACTGGGCACCACTGAGAAGAGCCTAGCTGTCTTCTTTACTCTGCCCCCATCCAAATATTTATACACAAAGATACTCTCTCACCTTCTCAAGGCTGAACAGTCCCAGATCTCTCAGCCTCTCATTAAATGACAGAAACTCCAGTCCCTTAATAATCTTTATGTCCCTTTTCTGGACTAGCTCCAGTATGTCCATGTCTCTCTTGTACTGGAGAGCCCAGAACTGGACTCAGCACTCCAGATGTGTCTGTCTCACCAGTGCTGAGCAGGAAGAAGGATCACCTCTCTCCACCTGCTGGCAATGCTTTTCCTAGCGCAGTCCAGGATGCCGTTGGCTGCCTTTGCCACAAGGATGTACTGCTAGCTCATAGTTCAAATTGTTTTCCACCAGGATTCCAAGGTCTTTTTTGCAAAGTTGTTTTCCAACTTGTCAGCCCCCAGCACATAATGATGCATGGACTTATTCCTCCCTGCATACAGGATTTGGTGCTTACCTTCGTTGAACTTCATGAGAGTCCTGTTTGACAATTTCTTCAGCCTGTTGGAGGACTCTGAATGGCAACACCTGCTGTATCAATCACTCCTCCCATTTTTTGTCACCTGCAAACTTGCCACCTGGCCTCCAGCTCAACTTTGTGATGCCGATCACAACCCCTTAAGCCCGGCAGCTCAGGCAGCTTTCAGTCTACCTCCCTGACCACTTACCTAGGGCATAATTTATCAATTTGCCTATGAGGACGTTACAGGAGGGAGTGTTGAAAGCCTTGCTGAAGTGAAGATAAACAATATCAACTGCTCCTCCCTCATCCATCATGCTAGCGATTTCATCACAGAAGCCTGTCAGGTTAGTCAGGCATCATTTCCCTTTCATAAATCAAAGCTGACTACTCTAAACCACTTTTTTTTGTCCTCAACGTGTTTGCAAATGGTTTCCAGGATTATTTGTTCCATCCCCTTCCCAAGGATAAAGGTGAGGCTGACCGGTTTCTAGCTAGTTGCTTTGAATGAATTCTGGATAGCATAGCACAGCCAAAGCTGGCCAGTTAAGCTGTCTATACAGCAGCAGCAGCAGTAAACCACTTTTTTGTTCGTCTCCGGGAATCTGAGGTACACGTGCACAGAGATTTCATTCCTAGTTCCTTATCTCTGTAATTATATCTACTACAAAAGGCAGCTTTTGAAAGTAGAAAGGTGGTTTTTTTATGTTTCTTACGCTTTTCCTATCTGAAAATGTGTGTCAGAAGCAGGCTGTTGTATAATATCTTCAGCAATTAAAATTTTTTAAATGGCCTTGCTTAACAGTCACTATTAGTCATGATAGAATAATTTTGAGTAGTAGTACCTTATCTGTCATTACAAATAACAGTAAAGCTAAGGTGGTAAGATTGCCATTTATTGCCAACAAGCCTGAAGATTTCTTCAGTGTACTCTCTGTAGAAGATTTCAGTGAGTTCTAACTGAACTCTAACTCTACCTGAAAAGTCTACACGAGGAATAGTATTATTTCTGAGGGTTTTGAAGAACAAAGGCCTGGCCTGAAATCCTACGTTCATTGAGATTCTGTGTTCTCATTTTAAATTTTAATTAGTGCTGTCAAGTAAATTTACCTATGAATTACCAATTAACACATTCTGAAGTGTAAGTATTGTAACCTTTGAAAAGGCCATCCAGGGCAAAATGAATGGGGGAAGAAACTGACTTAGTACATGTTGGAAAAAGTTTCTCTTCGGCTGAGAAGATACAGCTGGTACCTCCATTATTATTTGGTAGTTGGTGAGGTCAGCAGTGAGTGTTTAGTAACTTGCTGAACTGGACGCTCAACTCCAGTTAGACAATAACGTGAGGGCCTTTGCTGGATGGGGGTTTTGCTGTACTGTAGAAAACGCCCCAGATGTACATTATCTCTCTATCAGTGTTGCTTTGAAAATATGCAAAATGCATTTTCTTAACTGCAGTAAACTTGTTTCTTTGTGTTTGATTTAGACCTAATATGTGATTCACCTGCTGTAGTCATGCTTCATCTCTACTTTTCCCCCACATCTTCTGGTGTGT
This sequence comes from Elanus axillaris, assembly GCA_026212715.1. Taxonomy (NCBI): domain Eukaryota; kingdom Metazoa; phylum Chordata; class Aves; order Accipitriformes; family Accipitridae; genus Elanus; species Elanus axillaris. Next base: position 27,492,203 of record JANZLQ010000022.1, on the reverse strand, counting down.
GGGCTCAGACTGTTTTTCAGACATTGGGCAGCAACTGTTAACAGGCCTATAGTTTATTAAAAAAAATAATTCTAAATGTTGCAAGTAAAATGTAGTTGAATGCCATCATTTTACAGTGGACAAACAGAATTAGCACATGCTCAAAATAGAGATGGGGACTTGAGAAGGCAATTTCTAGCAATAACTGCTGAAGCAGTTTGTCCCATGGAGAAGACTGGCTAGCTGTTGAGCCTTTTGGCTAATTAACACCCCCACCCACAGCTGAAGTAAATAAGGCTTGGAAAGGGCTCCTCTGCCAGGTGCTCTGTAGGTACTACTTCAGGATTTTGGTTGCACCATTCAAGCAGGTTTTTTTTGAGTGCTCTGCTGAGAAGAGTGGTGTTATTTTTTCCTTCTTTTTCCTGGTGGAAAAGCTTGAGTCTTGCTTTCTTCAAGTAAGTAAAATAAGCTCCTGTGGGACCTAGTGGTAAGGGATGTTTATACTGCTCAAGAGTGTATACCTGCGTGTTGTTTTCTAGGAGTACACTGAACTTTGTGGTTTGAGCAAGTAACATTAATCTAGCTATTGATTTGGAGTCTTCGGTACAGGTTAAGTTTATGGGGTCCTTACATTTGCTTTGACTGTAATGTTTCTTTAAAACCCCAAGTGATTATTTTAAAATGGGTTTGATGCTATTTGTTATTTATGTATCAGAGAAGGCTGATGCTTTTTAATTCTAATTAATTATGATGTACTTTAAAATTAGAGTTTTACACTGCAGACTTTGATAGAATTTTAGCAGAGCTAGAATAACACTTGTATCTGAACTCTTTATATGAAGGAAAATGAGGCTTCTAGAGTGCCACATTTTTGTTCATTATAGGACTTCCACTGTTATAGCCTTCATCTGGTTTTCCTATTTTTCTGAAAGTCTTCTGACACCTACTTTCTTTACACTTTAATTTTAGAGATAAATGAGTATAAGGAAATCTGTCTATAGAAAATTGACTTTATTAAAAAGAACTTGTGATCCCTAATGGGATCTCCGGTTGAAACATATGCAAAAAGAGCCCAATACTTATCATGCCTTATAATCAAGGAATGTTAAGTTGTTCTTATCTGCATTTTGATGTATGACTTGTAACCTTGATTGTTTGGGTTGGCAATTTTGTGTTAGCCCGGTATAGTAATTGCTTTTGGGAAATGTACCTTAGTTTTCATAACATAGTCTATAGCTTTGTTACAAATATATGCATCTGGTCTGAAAGTGGACTATTTTCTCTTTCTTCATATAAAGAAAATAAATTGTTTGTTTCCTTCCACTCTCATGCTTCTTTTAGCTGTCCTTGGAAATCTGTTACAAAACCGGCTATTTCTAGTGCTCTGATACAGATAGCGAATTAACATTGAAGAGCGCAGAGCATGTGATGAACTTGTTCTGTCACAGGTAAGTAATGCACATGAAATTGAGAAGTTCTAGTAGAGAACCCTTATTTGTCTGCTCCTCTTCCTCCCACCCCAGTTTTGGTTTTATTGTGTTGGATATGTTGGAGCTTGAGTTTGAATCTTTGGTAAGGAACATCCTTTCCATGCTTGGAGGCTTCTGTTCCATGGTTTGTTTGCCTTTGGAGAAGGCTGGTGATACCTTTGCAGCAGAGGGAGAGAAGGATTTATCAGGCAAAGCGTTATCGTATAAGGAAATACTACATGTGAGATTCTAAAAATGAAAAGAGTGTAACTCCTAACAGTGAGAAAACACTGTGTGAGGGAAGTAAGAAAGCAGATGCTGCTGTTAAGCTGGATGATTTTTGTATTGTTAAATTACTTGGAATGGTAGGAATAACAAACTGTGTGGGGAGTATTGGAGAAGTGTGATAAAGGGAAAGAGTAGAAATGATTTGTAGAAATATGTCAGGCACTTGCACAGCTGCATTTTTCCCAAATAATGTCAAGTTCCCATTGGCCAACTATGTAGCGATTCTCAGTGGCAATTTATGCTTGCTTTTATGATTGAAATGAACCCCAAGATGGAGACAGAACAGGGTGAGTTTTAGAGAAGGCTTTTGCGGAGAGGCATCACAAAACAAAGCACAAAGGCTTTTTAGTGAGAAAGAGGCGATAGAGGTTGGTCTTAGTGCCTGCTTCCCATTCATATACAGTTCAGTGCAAAGACACGAGGTGGAGGGGATGGGTGGGTGGAGGATGTTTCTGTTCATGATCTTAGATGGACAAGGAACTGGCATAGTTCATAGTACCCTTGTTTTGAGGAGGCAGTGAGGACATGTAGGGACAGGAGGGACGGACACCATGTGGTAACCTATAAAAAGTCACTTAGGTCTATGGTAGTCCATGGTACCTAATATATAGCATTAAATACAGATGTAAGATTGGAAAGATAATCTTTTTAAAAGAACTGTACTGATTGAATGCACTGAATGCATGAGACTTAAAACTGTGTACTTTGAATCAGTAATGCCTTGTCTTGCATTCAGGCACCTATTTACCATGTGTACTGTCAGCTGTGTTGTCTGTGCTGGGCTTGAAACTCTTAAAAATAGTGCTGAAGCCTGAAAAATATGACAAAATAGCAGAGTTAGCTTTGATCTGTAAAATAACAATCGAGTGAGGTAATTTCTGAACCATCAGTGGAGCACAAACAAAGTGCTGAGGTGTTATGATTTTCAAATAAATTGGAATGACTTTGAGAATTACGTCTGGTTTTATTGGACAACTTATGCTTCATGTTCATGCTTTCATGGGGAGAAGCTATGAAAAAGCAAAGAGCTGAATTATAATTGGGCTTAGATCTAAGAAAGATGAAAGAAGATGTAATATTTTTAAAAAGCAGTTTTGAGGGTCAACTAGTGGGAAGTTAGTATGCCCTGTTAAGTACTTTGTCTTTTAGTATAAACAGAAGCTGCTTGATGCTGTGAGCAGAAGTGCGTAAGTAAAAGATAGGATTTTTCAAGTATTTCATTCATAACTAATAGTTGCTAAGATATATTTTTCATTGACACTAAGCAACACGTATACCACAGTACAAAAATAGAAAACAAGATCCCATAAGGGATTATGGTTTTGAAGTAGGAAATCTCTTGAATTCCAGATAGGAGAAAAATCTGTGGAACAGTGAACTGCCAGCCATGCAAATAGGTGGTCAATAGCAACATCTGCTCAAAGTATTCATTAGCTACAGCCTTCAGATGACAGCACTGCGCTCTAGGTCAGATTGTATGCAAATACACCCTTTTGCTTCCTCTATTGCAAGTAGTCATTAAGGGAAGGCATTGCACACTGAGAATAGATTGCTGCTCCATGAGTGTGGCTGTAAAATATTTACCTCGAGTTTTTAAACGCTCCTTTCTAGGCACCGTTTTAACAAAAAAGTCAAAACCTTTGACGTGTTTATTGTTGCCTTGTGAAGCGAGTGTTGTTGTGGTCAGCCTGCTGTTAAAATTTAGACCACTTCAAGTGAAACCTTTTGGCCTTCTACAACTAAAAGACAACAGGACATGATGCTTGGTATTTTTGATTGGCATCTATTTAGTTGAAGACTGAAGAAAACACATATACTCTGCAAGAGCACAAGAAATACTGCCCAGGCTGTCCTAAGCGCAGGATGCCATCTACGGAAGGCAGAGAGAACCGCTGCTTCGTGCGACTCATCGCAGCAGTGGTTTAAGGGTAATAATGGGTGCCAAAATTCCTGACCGAAGCTTCCTCGCACAAGTTTTAAATGTCAAACATCATTTTAGAGAGAAAACAAGCACAGAGCTTCTGTGTGTCTCGGAGAGCAGGACTGAAATGCCGTGTTTGTAAATAAGAGCTGTTGAAAAATCAATGATTGAAATATGCTAAGTGACAGATCCTTGCAGTCGCTGCAGTTTCCTGTATGGAGGAGTGAAATGAGGCTGAGCATGAACAAAATGGAATCTTGACTACCTTGGCCTCCGTGTCGGATCCTTGTCACCTACCGCTAATGTAATTTAGGGCTCCGTGGCCCGTGTGTCTGCCTGGACGGTTTTATGCTCGGGTGGCCGTAAATAGTAGCGGGCTTGTGATCTTTGACGGTTTACTTCTTGTAGAAAGACGTGCAAACTGTATTTAAAAGTTGAATTGCGAGAACTTGGGAACCTGATGGGGGGGAGTAGGGTCTCTCCTGCCTTTCCCCCCCCCCCCCCCCCCCCCCCCCCCCCCCCGG
>JANZLQ010000022.1:27435815-27487922 GCA_026212715.1 Elanus axillaris | reverse complement strand
CCCCCCCCCCCCCCCCGCGCTGCAGCCGAGGGAGGGCGCCCTCGGCCCGGGCAGGACGGTCGGTTTTGGGGCGGAGGGAGGGAAGGAGGGAGGGGAGAAGCAAACCCCACACCTCCTTTTCATACCCAGCTCACGGTTCAAGGTCAGGGCTGTGTAAACTGCCGCACAAAGGCTCCTTTCAGGAGCCGCCGCACCGGCATTCGCGGTCGCCCGCACAATCCCCCCATTCATGGCGGTGACCCTCCTCGGGGCCAGGCGGGCGCGACCCTCGCCCCTGCGAACCGCCCCAGAGCCCGGCTTGGTCGTGCGTGGCTCCCGGGAGCCGGGCAGGGCCGACGGCCACCTTGGGCCGGTGGCTGCCGAAGGCTCGTAGCCTCCCGGCCGGGCGAGCTGGCGGAGCGGCGCGGTGGCCTCGCCTCCCTTCGCCCCTCCTCCCCCGGCCTTATTTGCATCCTACCCGCCCAGCTCGGATTTCACTGGCGGAGACGGTCTCTATCGGCGTCGCTGATTGGTGCTTCTCCTCAAAGGTCATTTGCATGCGGCGGTGCGGGGAGCCCGGCAGAGCCGCGGCGGAGAAGTTGAGTCGGAGCCGCCGCCAAGTGTCCCGCCGAGCGGCTCGCGCGCCGAGCCCGCCTCCGCCTCGCGACCTGCCCGGGCGGTTGGCGGCCCGGCCCGGCCTGTGGCGACGGGGCTCGGCACTCGACCCCCGGCTGCCGTCACAACCGTCCCGCCTCGGGGAGAAGATGGCTGAGGGCAGCCTCCCTGCGGGATGGAGGTAGCTGGCCCTCGGCGGAACCGGCGTGCGGGGAGGGGTCCTTGCCGCTGTGCTGCAAATCCTCCCGCGCCGCTGGTGGGGCGGGCGGCTCTGGCTCGGTAGGAGCAGGAGGGATCTTAGCCCCCCCCCCCCCCAGCCTCACCTTTCGTGGTCTTTGCGGTTGGTTTAACCCGTCTTTCCTATGGCTGGGATATACAGCTCTACTCTGAAGACCCTGGAGGATTTAACTTTGGACTCTGGTTATGGGGCAGGGGATTCCTGCAGGTCCCTCAGTCTCTCTTCTTCCAAGTCCAACTCCCAAGCCTTCACCTCTTCTCAGCACAGAGGCAACTGGTGGTATTACTCGGGCTCCATGAACAGTAGGAATAACAGCTGGGATACCGTCAACACTGTTCTGCCGGAAGACCCCGAGGTTGCAGATATCTTTTCCAAGTGTCCTAAGCTGCCGGATCTAGAGGAATACCCTTGGACTGATGAAGACATTGGAAGAATACTCAGAAAAGGGAAGGGAGATGGCCACGCCAGAACCTTTGCTCAGGAGGCTGTCAGGCGGCTCTCGCAGCTACTGAGGCGAGCCTTGATCAGGGTCTCCAGGGAAGCCCAGCGGCTCAGTGTGATGCACTCCAAGTGCACCAGGTTTGAGGTGCAAAGCGCTATCAAGCTCATCCAGAGCTGGTCGTTGTCAGAAAGCTGCGTCTTGGCGACTGTCAAGGCTCTCTCTCTGTACAGCATGAGTGCTGGAGACGGATTGAGGAAAGGTAAATCAGCTAGATGTGGCCTCACCTTCTCAGTGGGGAGGTTTTTCAGGTGGATGGTGGACACCAGGATCTCGGTTAGGATCCACGAATATGCAGCCATCTCTTTGACCGCTTGCATGGAAAACCTTGTAGAAGAGATTAAGGCTAGGGTTTTGGCAAGTCAGAGCCCGGATGGTGGAGGAGGGGAGATCTCGGCTGAAACCCTGGAGATGGTTATCAACAACGATGCTGAACTTTGGGGAGTGTTGCAACCTTACGAGCATCTCATCTGTGGGAAAAACGCTAATGGTAAGACCTAGATTTTACGGTTGCTAACCTTCATACCAGCCAGCTTTGCAGTGAAATCATTGGTTTCTACGGACTTGGGGTTTTTTTGGTTTTTCTTTTCATCTGAATTGCAACTTGGTCGTGGTTTTTGCATGCGTAAAGCAGACATGACGGTTTTACCAGGCAAGAACGATCCTGCTTTATTCTTAAGGTCTATGGGTTTATAAAAGGTGCAGAGGCTGTGGGAAACCAAGCCCGGTTGTCCTAACAAATGTCTCCTGACTTTGTACCAGCTGCTGTTTTGAGCATTTTCACTGTAACTGGTGTGTAAACATTCTTCTCTGTAACCATAAGATGGAATGTGCTTTACAAGCTGCTCTTCAGAAAATACCACTATTGTTTTTAAACAAAATTTATATTGTAGTGAGTATCTTGCAGTTTCATCTTAAAGATGCTTTTGCCACATACAGCCTGGACAGGGAAACCAACATTAATGTCTTTTTTTTTTTTTTTTCTTTGCAGGAGTAAAATTCAGTTTCTGAGCAAAAACTTATAACTGCATGTTACTTAGACTTCCTTCTAGTTTAGCAGAAACCTGTATTGTTAATTATACTCGTGCAATAAACGAGAGCTTGTGCTTGGCTTGCCAAAGTGAGCATGTAGGATGGTGCCTCAGTAATGAGAATAACATGGCATTAAGGTACTTACCTCTGTAATTTGTTTAGAAAGTAGACTTTTTGAACAGTTAAGCAAATAAGCAGATAGAGGAATGTTGGCGTCTTCCTATGAGACTGAGGAGCAATTTGAAAGGCTTAAGTCATGACAGTTCTGTTAAGAAGTTGCACTGTTTATTTTGCACTGTCACACTGAGGAGGACCATATTTTTCCATGGAAAATTTAGAGAAACATTCAATTTAGAAAACTATTCTGTGTACCACACACAGTTTCATGACTTTTGCTGGCCTCATTGTTACGGTCAGATATTCCATGCCTAATATCTTTCTGATTTAACTCTTTATAAAACCAAGTGGCTTGGTCCTCTTCAGAAGACAATCTTGTAACAAGAGAGAAGTGAAGGAGCAGTTTTTCTTTAAGGGAAAAATATACCTTAGGTGAGTGCGATGAACTGCTTTGTCAGAGAAGGGTTGACTCAACTTCTGCTCATTGGGTGCATTGATTTCCTGCAGTTATCTTATACCAAAGCAATAATGTCACGATTCAGATCACTAGTAGATGGGTGCAGTGACTGTCCCCATTGGGTCAACCTGGTTCAAATTACAATGCAAGAGGATGGCTGCTACTAGGGTGTTCGCAAAAACTCTCTTGTGCACTCTATCTGCCCTCTGTCTGCTGATAGTGTTACTAAATGTATATGAAATGAATGTGAAGAGCCCTTTGGGATGTGCTCTTGGCACTGGTACAAGACATAAAAGTCAAACATAGACATCTACTTTTTTAACAAGCTCTTAGATGGAAGACTGTAAAGGTACGAGGATGTCTTGTCCTCTGCCAAAACACTTGTCATAATTTTTTTGTATACCATGGGAATATTTGTCACCAGGTCCAAAAAGAGGACTCTGTTTCCTCTCTTGTTCCTTATTTAGGGAAGCAGGAGTAAAGTATTGTGGTTCTGTAAAGTAAAAAAGTAAAACATGCAGTTCAGTTCTGTGTTCAGGTTCAGTGTTTAAAATGGAGAGGAAGAGTCAGTTCCTCAGGGAGCTTTTTTTTTTTTTTCTGAAGAAAAGTCTTCTTGGAAAAATTGCAATGAATGAATGGAAGCTGGTGTTCAGTGGAAACATGAGTGACTGCAGGGAAGTGCTTATAAATATTCAAACCACCAAATGGTCAGTTATGATAACGCTTGTATAGTGTAATACCAAGCAGTCACTGGCCACAGAAGGATTGGCTTCTGTTGCTTCTTTTGTTGTTCCTGTCTTTCAGATCAATTCTGTCAATAATTGAATGCATTTTTTTAAGCCTGAAAATTGAATAAAACTGCACATGAAGGTATCCTGCAATTTCCTGTGACAGTCTGTCACTAGTATTTTACTGGACACAAGTTAGTGAATCTTCTAAATGGCTTTTCTTGCAATTGTAAGACCACAAATGGTTTTATATGGATGCGAAAAAGCTTGAAATAACTTCATTATTCTTCTCACTGTAGGAATTGTAAATTAGGAGTATTCACATCATTCTCCACAGTGCTTTCAAATTATCTTGTCTTTTACATTAATTTAAATCTGAGCTAGATCAAGCAGTAAAATAACTCAGTTTATTCCAGTATAAGGAACAGGAAAACTTGCTTTACTGTCATTTTTCTTTCTTTTATGGTAAGAGCATGTTAATGGAGTACTTGTAAGTTGCGAACTTGGCGTATGTTTGTTGGTTTTGTTTTATAGCACTGGGTTTGATGTTAGAGATAAAAAGCACTTAGAGGTTAAGTTCTAACTCCAGTCAAGCATTGCAATCTCTGGATGAAATCCATGGCAGTGTACTATGCAGGAGATTGCACTGGATTATCATAATGGACCTTTCTGGCATTATGATCTATTGAATACCATTTTCATTATTAGATCAGGATAGCATGCTTCTTTGGAGTCTAAGAAACAGTAAGTAAATACATAAATCTTTGTAAAGTCTCAAGAGACTGAGATTTAGACCTGTTTTTCTAAAGTGACTAAGCTCCCAGCAAAGACTGTAGTCCAGTCACTGTTCTTAAGGCTTTGGAGGCTGAAAGCCTAGTATTCTCTATTGTAACAAATGTGTTTTAATCAGCACCTGGTGTGTGAAGGGTAAAGTTTAAAACTCTGTAAATACCTAAGGGGAATTTTAATATTATTTTTAAATAAATAATAATCTGTGGCTTGCTAATTTATTACCATTTCTGTAAGGCTGTTCTTTAATCAACTATTTGCTGCTTCTATGAGACCTCTTCTGCTGTCAGTATGAGTTCTGACTTCATGCTTGGGACTCAGTCTCTCTGCCTTGGAAGGAGGAATGTCACCTGAGCTTATGGCCGTAAGATGTTCTGTAAAGCTCTCTGGATGTGATAATGCCTCCAAGGGTGAAGTTGTCTTTTTGAGCAGAGTCTAGGTGGAATGTTGCAAAAATAATGCAACGCAAGCCAGAAAGAAAATGAAACAAAAGCAGCAGAAATGATAAGCAGCTACTGAACAATATAGTTACTGGAAGGTAAAAAAAAAAAAAAAAAAAGAAAAAAAATTATGTACATTGGAATTAATGGTTAATTTTCTGGTTTTAATTACATGGAGGTATATGAAATGCCTTGGTTTGATACAGCTAAAGTAGAGAATACATCCAGTAGTTTCATGAGGATTTTGTGGCATGCTAATTTGGAATATTATCAGCTACTCATTTCAAATGTTTGTTGGGAGACGAGGAGAAATATGAACTTACCTTGGAAATGTGATTCTTTTACTTGATGTTCCAGTGTTTGGTGCATGGTTCATTAGAATCCGAGCTGTCAGCACCGCAAATACATTTTGATATTATTGTCCTATTAACTACAGCACTTACATTGTACTTAACCATTTGGTTATTGCTGAACATTCCTGTGACAGCCAATACACCTGCTGTGCTATTTAATGCATCAGCACATCCTGGTATTCTGTAGATATAAGTGTTGACAGATGTTTTTGCAAAAAAAAAAAAGGGGGGGAGAATTTAACTTGATAACGCTGTTTCTTCACATATCTTTTGGCTGAAACGCTTGAAGTTCTCCCTGGAGGAACTAATCCACAAATTAGCTGTTGGTTTGCTCAGCTGATGAGTAGTAGAAACAGAGTCTGAAATAAGCTCTACTTGTGTCTTGAGACATTTTTCTTAGAAAAGGGTTGAGGGGGGAAATGTGTAACCTTTCCTTATGGTGAGAGGGAGGGAGGGAATGATTTGGACTTGATAAAATTAGACCAGGGATGAATTTTCTGCTCTCTGATACTATACACTGCAGCACACCCTACCAAGCATCAAGCATGGACTTTGGATTTAGTATCACTAACTAACCCCATTTTCTTTTATATTTCTCACTGCACTAATATAGGTTAAAAATTATAGCTGATTTTAACATTGAGGATTTTTAGAGCTATGGCATTATAAAAAATTCCTTTTTATAGTTATCAAAATGGCCTGAAAAAACTTTTTTTTAAATTTCATTACAGTCATGGTACTGTACTGAAATCCAGCATGGAAAAAAAAATAATTTAGGACATTTCAATAAATAGAATGTCCTTTTGTTATCTGAACTGAACAAACTGGTATGCTCATGAAAAGCATCATCAATTTTAATAAGCTATCAGCTTCACAACTATTCAGGAAAAAACTGCATGTTGGAAGGGGTGCATTTTGCGGAATAGAGTTGCAAATGCAGTCTATAAACTACGCTGAGTAGAAATACAAGGCTAGTACAGCAGTACCACGGGTGATTTGCAAATTGTTAAAAAAAAGAATCAAACACACACACCTCTGTCCTCTGTGTCATCATATCTGAAGCAGTAGTTCGAAGCAACGTTGCTTACTGGGGATTCCTGGGCAGGAGTACGATAGACCTACACACACGTTTCCATGTTAGATGAGCTGGTCATTGCTATGATCCTATTTGAACTACAGCTTTGTTCACCTCTGTACAAATGTACCCCTAGCATACCTTGTGTGCTTCTACTCCTACACATTCAAGAACTTAGATTTATATCCACAAACCCACAGGGACAAATTCTTTACGCCTAAATGTTAGTGCCTGTATATACATGCTCATCTCTCCTGCAAACGCAAACCACTAGATGCACAATTAAAAATACAAACATCTGCAGATAAGCATCTTGCTTATGTTAAAGGGTAGATCAAGGAAAGCTAAAAGGCCTATTTTTTTCCCTTATAGTGGGTTTTATGTGTGTATATGTATTTCATTTAGTGATAGTAAAGGAAAACTTCATTAATGAAGTAATAATGCTGTCTTAAATGAATCCTTCAAATTGCTGATATTACACCGTTGCAATAAAACTTGTGCCCTTTCAATGCAGTTGGTTAAAGAGCAAGTGCTGAAACTCCCTCAGTGTATAACTACTAGCAGCAAATGCTGATATTTGGATTTCAGGTGGAATAGGTGTAGGTGACAGCTTAACCCTGTGAAACTGAGGAGCTAGGCCTGTGAAGAAGGAACCTCTTGGAGAGAAAAGTCTGTGACCTGTTGTGTTGAGGCTGAAGTCTGCTGAAGCCAGGGCTCTGAACTGACCAAATGCTGTTGAGGCCAGGACAGAATTTTATCCTTGGTATGTAAAACCCTAAGTTTATAACAGTTTTTTTTCTTTGTGCTGTGTTTTTTTAATTATTATTTTTCAGATGAAAAAAAATCAGGCTGCTTAGCTCAAAGTTTAGCAGTGAACACCTGTGCAATATTTGGATATTTGCAGTGCTCTTGCATGTTTTTTTGGTGTGTTTGCAGAAAATGAGGAATGAGCTTTGCGTGTTCATATTCTTAATATTGTGATATGGTTGATGTACATGTCTTCTGATATTGGAATAATTGAAATTAAATTGTCTCATTTCCAGTTTGAAGGTCTTGCAGCATACAGTCAGCTAGTCTTTCTGAATTGAGCTACCAGAGTAGTTTTTTTCATGTACCCCGTCTAATTTCTCATGTGATTTGAAACCTAAACTCATCTGATCTGGGGAGAGTTGATGGTTGTCAGTGAACTTCCCTAACTGATCTCTAGCGTTACAAATTGGATCCTCTTTCTTGAGACCAGCAATTGACCAGTGCATGGATGTTGTACATATTCTAGCTGTTTTCTGAAATTTTAATCCTACCTAATTTGGGGCTTTTCCAAAACTCAATGCAACAGTAACAAAGGATGGCAGTGAATTTTGAATAAACAGTTTTTTGATTAATGGGGTTGAGGTAAAAGATCTTTTTACACTGAAAAATCTTGTTTTGTTATTAATGTTATTGTAACGTTTTCATGTTGTAATAATTTATTTCTGCTGATGTACCTGGTATGAATCAATTAGTCTAGTTAATGGTCCATTTAGAGCTTCCTTCCTTATCTGTTTCATTTTTCTGTCTCTTTCCCTAGCATGGGTAATGCATGGGTACGCAACACTGCAAGGGAGATGTTTAAGCTTATAAAGCCCTCTGTTGTATGACATATAAGAAATAAAAGTACTGAACGTTCCTATTTACAATAGGCTATATAAAATTCACTTGCTATGCAATTACCAACTTGCAGAGGAGCGTGGGCTTAGGATTCAAGCACTTAAAGAACTAAAGCTCAAAAGTTCCTGTTTGCACTTGGAAGCTTAAACCCAAGATCTTAATGTTGAACTAGAAGTAAGTTCATTTTTTAAAAGAACTCATCTTACAGCAATGCAAGAAGATGGAAAAATACGGTCAAAGGTAATATTAATCCTGTGATCTTCACTAAGTTGATATTTTGTGCTTTCTTAAGGTAAAATGTAAAACGAACAGGTGTTTATCTTGAGCAATTTGTCCATTGTGCCAGCAGAATTCAAAAGAGAAACAGAGGCTTCTAAACACAGTAAAACCACTAGATACTCAGAAGTGCCCAGCAAATCCATCAGCAATCTTTATTCTGATCTTTGGAAACAAGATCAAAATAATTCTTTGTTTACATTTTGGGTCTTATTTTGCATTTAGTCAGTGCTAAGCTTTTCAAGTCAATATATGTAGTCCTTATTTACAAACATTTTCACATTGTTACAGGCTCAGGACTTTGCAGCCTTACTACACTCTGGACATTTAAGAAGAAGCTCTCTCATTGACTAAGCTCTACTCCACCAGTAGTCAACAGAAGGAGATGGCCATTTGCTCATATTGAGCTATGAGAATTCAGGCTGATGGACGAAATAAGAAAAACAATTTCTGATGCTCTTCTTGTTTTAATGGGATTAATTTACACGTTATTTTGAACATTGGTGCCTAACATATTGACATTTGGTTAAATCTAAGCAAGCCTGAGGCAATGGTAAAACCAGTACAGTGGTGACTTCATGCTTGCTTAATTTACAAATTGGGACAAAAATATTTCATCAGAACTCTGATTCCTTCCCTTACACAACAACAGCTACATTTAAAAAAAAACCAAAACAAAACAATAAACGCCACCACCCCCTACCCCACTCCTGCTAAAAACTGCTGGACATTGTTGAGAGCATCTAAATCAAGTTAAGGATTCCAAGTTTGGAGACCCTTTTAAATGGAGTCTTCTCATTGGCAGTGCAGGCGTTATCGCAAGAAAGCAGTAATAGAAAGAGGAAAGGATGAATGCTGAAAGGTTTGTTGCTTTCACCCAAGTGCATCCAGACTTGCCTCTGACTTGGGTCACAAACCAAGCTGGAACTGTGAGCTCATTCTGGTCCTTAGGAAACTTTTGGCTACAGTGGGTGTGACTTGGTATGCTTGGCAAACGGAGTGAAGGCAAGACCAGTGCTGGGACAGGCTGGCTATGGGCAGGGCATGGCTGAGGGTTGTTTGTCAGCCTGTAATTAAAGTGTCTGCCTGCAGCCTGCTAGGGTGGTGGTTGCAGCTTTTGTGAGCGTGGGGCATGTGGGATAGAATTAATAGCGTGAAAGTAGCTTCTGAGGGCAGGGTATGCTGTCTGTAACTGCTGCCGTCGTCAGGAGAGGAAACTAAGGATCAGTCCTTTCAATTCAAGTTCAGTGGAATTCTGAGCTATAAAATCCTTGTCTATTAAAACCTACTTGCTTATGTGTTACTTGCAGATGAAAGTCCCTTAGAATTGTAAACTTCCTCCTCATCTGCTCTAAACCTGTTGCTTAATGATGTGATTTCATTAATGATAGTCTAGCTGATGTTTTTTGTGGCGGTCCTCGAGGAGGCAGTTGTTTGGTTTGGTCTTTACTATGATCTTAACAAGAAACATTTCTTTGAAATAGACATTCAACAGAGCTGAGATTGTGGACTGCAACCTGTGAGAATCATTAAATCGGATCACAGGGACTGCTCTGAATGTTCTTACCTTTTTCCTGTTGACCAAGCAAAAGCTGTCCAATGTTCTTGGTATGGGTTTGACCCAGACAACTCACAGGTTAGTTGTAAGCCTGAGCACTTGTCCATCTTGTTCTTGGTCCAGGTGTAATAATTAAACAACCATTTCTTTCTTAAAACTTGTTTGATGTTCATCGGGCTACTTAACCTGCTTTATTGAACAAAATACCAGGTTCTGGAGGATGCTGCAAGGTTGCATTCAGTCATCTGTGTAAAGTGCTTTCAGGCTGTGGAGTGATGGGGCAGTAGAAGGCAAAGCATCTTAATCATCTTGAGTCAGTGGACATCATTTGTGTGTTTCATGTGAGGCTTTCTATGCTAACTGTGCTGTCTTAACTGAGAATATGCAACTCTGCTTATTTTATGCACAAGTAGCAAGTCAGCTATTTGATTGGTTTGTGAAAGTGAAATTGAAGTCTAAGCCCTGATTATTTTTCTTCTTATTATTTTATTTAAAAAAAAATGTTTAGAAGAAAGCTAGAGGAGCTTCCAAGTGGCTAAAGTGACACTTTTTTGGTAGCGTTACAGTGCCACAGCAGTATATCGGGAGACTGCATTTGGCTCTCCCTGTCCAAAACCTGAAAAAGTCTTGACATAAGCAAAAAAGAGGAAAACTGTGGAAAATGTGCTTAAGTAATTGCTGTAGTTTTTGTGTAGTGACACCAAAATGCTTGAGATGATGAAGGATATTTGTGGTATAATCATGGGATAGAAACTAAGAACTGAAGCCAAATAAGCATTTCAGACCAGCTCTTCAGTTCGTGCATGTAGATTTATGACTAACAACTGATAAATTTTTTCAGGGTCTATTTAAGATCAAAGTAAATGTTGTTTATGATATTTCAGGGATGAGAGGAAAGGAACACTACTGAAGACATAATCTGTTTGTCCCATTCTTTAGTGTTTATAACATTAAAGTCCATGTTGGATACTTCTGTTACTTTCATTTCTAGCCCAATCTGCAGTCTGTTGCCTGGGTCATGGAGAATAAAGAAGAAAATATGACTGTGTGTTTATGCTGGGACTTATATATGACAAAGATAAACATGCAGGGTTTTATATATATAATAAATATAGATAATAAATATTTATCTATTATTTTCTGTATCGTATATAGCTGTGGGTTTTTTCTGGATTAATTTCAAGATGACAGTGAATAGATTTTCTTCTAATATTTGTATTTTATTGCTTGTGAATAAAGCACACTACTCTTCCAGCTGAAGGGCAAAAGTTGAATATTGGCAAACAGCTAAAGTAGGGAATTAGGCCAGTTTTGCCTCATATTCTTTCTTCAAACTGTTTTGGATGTTTCAAAAAAATTTAGAAGTCAATTTCTTGTTTGCTTGTTTTATTTAAATGATTGCCCAATACTCCACGCAGCACAGACTCATGTCAAACCTGGTAGCTGAAAGCAAAGCCCCACTTTTCTAGTTGCTTTTAGACGGTTCACTCATCTTTAACTTTGATTCTGCTTGGATGATCCACTGATGGTCCTGCAGCCTCTTTTAACCTGAAATAGTGTGTTTCAGCCTCCCCTGACGGGTAAGGAAGCGGTGTCAGGATGCCGTGGTTTGTGAGGACTGGCAACGTGAGCAGGTGTGGAGTTTCTGTGGTAGGTATGCACACGTGCAGGTGGAGAGCACCCCTCTGTGTACTGTTACACTGGAGTGTTGACTTCAGAGGTGTCTCTTTGGAGTGTTTTATTGTGTGCTGAATTTGGGAAGAATTGGTTATGGGAGTCATGAGAAACATAAATGGACTGGTGCACACTGTAAACTTGTCCTCAGAAGTGCTCATCTGTTTCTGCGTCACAAATGATTGAGAGGTTTCCTTTTTATTTCTTTTTCGTTTTTTGTGCAATTTCCTGAGATAATACCACAGGTTTAACCAAATTGTTAGAGATGTATATATGTTGTAATACTATAAGAGATAATATATAATGAAATGTATTTCCTCTGTGGGGGTGGATGCCTCTGGTTAATTGCGCACTGAATTTCTGGTCTTTGGCTTGAATGTTATCTTCCCTCCACCCCCCACCCTGTTTTGTGCTCAACTTGCACCGGCAGTTTTGTTTAGTCTAGAGATCATAAAAATCTCTCCGGAGTTGAACTGATACAGTTTTATTATGGTCTTAGTTGGTACTTTTAAGTAGTTATATCAAACTTATAAGGTGTCTTTGAGTATTTTCACTGAAGTGATAGTTTAACAGTGGGGAGAAGATGGAAAATTATAACAGTTGGCAATCAAGACATAATATATTTATTAGTTGTTTTTAATAAAAACCTTTTCATTCTATTGTCAATATATAAAGACTTATAAAGCTTACCTATGGTCTCATGTATATTTTTTCTTTTTTTTTCAAGAAGTGTTATGAAAAGTTCTCTTATGCTGTGGCAATATATGTGGAAATTTTGGCTAGAGCGAGTATCGGTTTTGTTTGAACTTACGCTTGAGGGTGATGACAGTAAGATCAACGAGTAGGAAACTTGTCAGAAGTGTTGTCAATGAACTGCTACTGAAAGTGAGCTCAGGATCCATGTGAGAAGTGCTGTTTACCTTGAAGTTTAATCTTGCTGGAGCCAAAGGAATAATTTCCATTAGCTTTAATGGAGTTTTGATTGGTACCCAAAGTAGGTGTGTCAACCTCTTAGTCCTGAATAATGCTTCTACCTGGTGTGGTGTAGGGAGAAGAAGAGAAAGTCAAGAAAATGGATCAGAGTTGTGAACTAGACTCAAGGGGGAAAAAAATACAGTGTGTTTATTTACCCGTGCTGAGAGACCAGAGAGTTTTGTTATGGAGTAAAGCAATGGCTTGTGGATTTTAGTCTGTGATTCCCTACAATGGCAAAGGAATGATTTTGCTTATCAGAAAAGACTGGATTCTTTTCTGAAGCAGTTGCCTGGGCCCTTCTGCTGTAATCACTTGGAATGGGTCCATGTGTTTGTCTGAGGTGGTTTTGTTTTAGTACTCTGTAATAAACTTAAGGGCTTTACACCTCGAGGTGGGAGAAGCTTTGATGGTGACCATTCATTCCATGGAAAACCTAGATGGCCTGTTGTGCGTGGGGGGTGGGGGAGGAGGGATTTAAGGCATCTATACGCTGAGGTAGTTTTGTAGAGTAGTTTTTGTAGTGAGTGCAACGTGGGTGACTGGTGGGTTCTTGTTAATATTATTCCTTGAAAAACGTGTGTCCTTCCCCCCGCCCCTCCAGCACCGTTCTCTCAGAGCAATACCAGATGCAGAATCTCTTATTAAAGCTACTCAAGGAAGATTCATGATTAACACTATATTTCCCGATGGAAAGCAACCCTGCCGTTGTGTCTGGCACCTTTTCCCTGTGTATTATAATCTCGGGTCTCGTATTTTTGTTGTGGACACGTGGAAATGCAGCTTTCGTCATAGGGTATTTTACGGGATGATGTATGTGCTACACATCAATAAATTTAGGGAGAGGACTCTTTTAGTTTGTTTTTAAACAGTCGCAGTGACATGTGACCTGCTGGAACTGAGTGATAAAACTGTGTGAATTTTCTTCTACCTTGACAGCAGTTCAGAATAATTTTCCTTTTATAGTATGATGATGTATATGTAAGATTGTGGGGTTTTATGTTCACTGCAGAAGGCCAGAGCTTTGCTCAGGCAAGCACAATTTATAATTAAAATGAATATCATTTATTAGCATGAAGGTAACTCTTGCCAAATAGCCAAGACTTAGATAATGCATATGTTATGGAAGAAGATACTGCATTGGCACAGGGCATTTGGCCTACCACCATCTGCAAAGCCTGCACTCCAATTTTCTGCTGTTGCCATGGGTTGCAGACTCAGACAGGAAATCATGGTAGGATGGGAAAGGGTCCAAAATATACACAGCTAGTATAAGGTTTGCAGTTAAGAGAGTCAGAGAACAGGCTATCTGTTCTACTGAACAGGCAGCGCAAAGTAAAACTGGCTTGTGTGTGTGCGTGCGTGCGCACGCTTTAAATGTCTTTTTATATTTTATATGCTCATTTTTTAAAAGCTTGAATTTTTTCCATGTAAAGTAATGTGTATAACTTCAAATGATCCATTTATAGGTGAGGGGCCCGATTCAACCCTTGCTTAATTGGCCACGCTGGTCTGAAAGAAGACTAAAGCAGGGCAGAATCAGGCCCCTGACACACGTGAAGTAACCACACAGAGTTTTGTCTTGGCACGTCAGACAAAAGAGCAGCCCCCTGCCTCCGCTTCTGTCCTGGGACTCACCACACTTTGGGATTTGGTTTTGTTTCCAGGGAAGGAGGCCTGGGTTCTGTGTACTAATCAAACATACCGAGCCCAGAGTATAGCTGTGGGAAGCTTGGTGTACGATCTGTCAAGAGACTGGGACGCAGAAGATGTTTGGTTAGCGGAGCTGGATTGCTTTTTAGTGCTGGGTGGATCCTAAGGTCAGAGCTGTCGATGTATTTTCTTTGAACTATTAGGTTGAAACAGGGAATACTGGGGTGACTTGAGACTAAGCATAATAGTCTGTGGGTAATGAACTGCACTG
This sequence comes from Elanus axillaris, assembly GCA_026212715.1. NCBI lineage: Eukaryota > Metazoa > Chordata > Aves > Accipitriformes > Accipitridae > Elanus > Elanus axillaris. Next base: position 27,473,549 of record JANZLQ010000022.1, on the reverse strand, counting down.
TTTGCAAAGCTTCCAGTGTGCCTAAAGTATAGTGTACAACAGGTCAACTTATGCTCTCTTGACAGATGATGGGAGAGAAAAATTTCTCCATCAGTTTCTAACTTAATTTTTGTATGGAAGATGCTCCTGTACTAAAAAAATGACAACAAAACAGCATGGAGTGTCATGCTAGTGCCACGTTTTGGACTGACAGAATAGGAGCTCAGCAAACTTCTTGTGGCAAAAACCTGAACTAAAACTTTTTCTCACAGGCTCATCTGTGGCTTTTAATTCTGACTGAAGGGAACCATACAAGAGGGTGGTTGGCTCTCTAGGCATTTTTCAACCAGAGCTTTTATCTGGCCATAGGAACTGCTTCCTCCTTGCCTTAGTTGTGTATGTAGTCCCTTCTCAGCTGCATGGAAGAGTGGAACTGTGAACAGGAGTAAGGTGAGGTCTCTGTGTTGCAGTGGCAGATATTGCTGGATGCACTGGTGATATATCTGCCAAGAATGAGACTGAAGCTACCAATTAATCCCATTTAGAAGTCAAATAATTTAGGTAGCATTTAACCCCGGGGCTGGGATCAGTGAATGAGGCAGTCTGTTTCATGACCCTGTATCTTCCAGTAAGTGCTGCTTTTTTATGTGTAATATAATCTTGAAAAGACTTGCTGATTTTTATTTTTTATTCTGAATAAAATCTGAATGGAGACAATTTTTGAATTGTGAACTGTCTCAGCCAAGCCATCTGCCTGAGCCTTCAGCAGTGCATTGTATTTCTGAAAAGCGTTCTAGCGAAACATCACAATTCTGAAAAGTTTGAGCTGATTCTACATTAAAAGAGGTGATCCAAAAAGCTGCTGCTGATTTACATGTGGACACTGCCAAGTATTTCTCCGATGAGAGTATATAACAAAGAAGTGCTCGAGTGATTGAGTAAGGCGGATGTGCACAATCTGTTGTGGGTTATAGCTCCTTCTGATATTCCACAATTGTGAGAAGCTACTGTCACTTGCATTTTCAATCTGTGTTTTGCTTAGAGGTACAAGATCTTTTGTTGTCAAGTCCCTTGAGCCAGTTGTGGGGGGAGATACCATATATCTTGCTTAAAAATATTCATGAGGCTTGCATGGGCTAGCTTCATCTGACTTTGTCACCTATAAGGACTTCTAGAAGACAACAGAAAAGTTGTATTTTATTTGTCTTGATTAGGGATTGATAGAAAAATTCTAATTTGACTTTTGGGTCTGAATATGGATATAAATTAAGAATCAATTGCTTTCTGAACCTTGCTATTTTCTTAACTGTTGCTGAGGAGCTTGCTCAGTGAATATCTGTAAAAATGTATAGTGTTTATTGTAGAGGACTGGTTCATCTGAGGACACTCTTCTGTTGTTGAGGGACAACAGGTTACTTTCTGGGCTTGTTATATGATGAACAGTGTGAGCTTTAAAAGGCTCGTGTGGGAGTGATTTCTTCTACTTTTTGTGATTTGCTGTTGAAGAGAAATGAAGCAGTTCATATAAAGCAGCTGCTTATTTTGGAACAAAATCAGCATAACATATTAAAGAACCCATTAATCACTGGGCTTGACCTTATTTTATTATTTAAAAAAACTTCTTGCATCTATTGTTCATTTTAGTAAACCAGGGATGCTAAGAAATATGTTATGTATTCAGATCTACAGGTTAAGAGTATCAAATTAAGTTCAATAGAGAGCAAAACCAAAATGGATTCCTGTTGAAGTATTGGCTCTACTTTTCCTGATTTTTTGGGAGTAGAAGGCGGCTGTATAAATACCTGCACAAATAAAGAACTGCTGTGAACTCTCATCTTGTTCCATAGTTACCATGTGTAAATTTTTGTCCTGGGGTAGTGGCTTCTTTTTGTTCAAGTCTTCCCAACACAAAAGCCCTCACTTTCCTGCAAGTCTTCCAGGAGGGAAAAAAGATAAATAAACCAACTTCTCCATCTCCTATTCCCTCAAAAATCCCAATGCTCATTTTACAAGAGAACTTACTCTGTATTTAGACTCTTAAGTCCCTTGGCAAAATGTCCCTCATAAAACCCCTGTGTAGTAATAGTAGGTATCAGAAGAGCTTACTACATTATAATCATGTTAGCTTGTTGCAGAGATTTTTGAGTACTGTGAGTAAATGGATCAACCATTAAAACCTAGGTTAGTTTTGAGATGGAGGAAGGGGTCGGTAGATGACTTTTCAAAAAGATTGAATGATTTGGTCGGAAACCTGCTCTGTGATTGCATAGGAACATAATACAATTGTCTATTCCTGCAAACCAAAATGTTATTGTAACCACAGGATCAAACTTTCCTTCAGCTTTTAAGGAAGGTACTTGACCAGCATTTTTATTTTATTGGGAGGGTACAGTCAGGTTTGTGGTGTTCTTTAATGTATAGTAGTTCATAAAACTGGCAGCCTTAATTGGATGTAACAGTTAGTAGAAGCATGTGAGGTGAACCAGAATGAGATCTCTTGGGGTCTGAATTGCGTCTTCTCTTAAAATACGCATGGCTTGGCACAGTGAGTAGCTGAGGTCAAGAGCAACATAGTAATAATTTTGTCTGAATAATGGCATTCATGTAGCTATGTTAATGAGCTGTATTCTGCTGTCTATCGTACGGATTGTGGACTGGACTCTGAGCTTATTTTACATCTATAATGGCTTCTGTCTGCAAGAGAGCTTGTCTCGATATACAGTGATGTAATGGATCAGAATCTGACCTTACTGCACTGCTTTCCCACAACTGTTGTGCAACAATCACACAGCTGTTCACAGATTTTTTATTATTATTTTTTTAATTTTTTTTTTCCAATTGGCTGCTTTGGGAGAGCTTATTCTTTGGCCTCAGTTTCCTAATGCAAGTAATCAGCTGCTCTTTGGTAACAGCATTCAGACAGAGCAGGCAGTGGTGTTGAAGGCATTAAGCATTGCTTAAGTATTTTGTTCTGCTCAAAATGCTTAGGCCTTTAGTGAATATTAGGTTTGTTTTTATGGGCAGTGAATTATGGTTTTCCTCCCTCCCTTTGCCCATATCTTTTCCTCAGCTTACAACAAGCTAATACAGAGCAGCACTTAAGACAGGAATGAAGTGTTTCATATAGATATATCTTGTAGTTTTTTTTTTTTTTTTTATTAATGTCATGGATACATGCTCTGTTACATTCAGCATCCCCGCTGACAGCAGGAAAGTTGCATGGACTAGCAGTTCACTGCTTAGTGGTTGTTTTTTTAATTTTTTTTTTAAGTATCTTTGATTCATTCATTGTGAAAGTACTATGAGCTTATGAATTAGACCCAAGAAAGGGTGGGAGGAGGAATATAAATGAATACTTTGGGAGCTGGAAATCTTGACTGCACTGTATAACTACTTGATCCCATTAGAATCACTGAAATTCTGGTTAGGAGGAGCTCCTGGAGGTCGTCTAGTCCAATCTCCTACCCATAGCTGGACTCCTGCCAGAACTAGATCAGGTAAACAATGACTGCCTCTCTAAATCTTGAAAACATCTGTGTGGTGGATCCCATAGCCTCTGTGAGCAACCTGCTCACTTTTTAGTGAAGTTTCTCTTAATGTCCAGCCTGAGCCTCCCAAGCAACAGTTTGTGGCCAGTGCCTTGGCTTGGTGCACTGTGTGATGTTCCTGAGAAGAGTTTGACTCAGCAATTTTTGTAGCTACCCTTTGAATAGTTGTAGGCTTCTTTTAAATTGGCCTTTAACATCCTCATAGCCAGCTTATACAAGCCCAGCTCCCCCACTTTCTCCTTGAAGGCTCTGCTCTGTAAGTCCCTGACCATTTTCAGGCAGAGACCCTGCTGGTCTCTCTGCAGTTTATCCACTTCCCTCTTGAAGTGGGGAGCCTAAAACAGTGATACCCACAAACCTGCTGAGGCTGTTTATGAAGCTATTAAACAATATGGACCCCAGTATCAGCTCCTGCGTTCGCTGCTCATTATCATTCTGCCAAATGAAGACTGTATACGTAATACAGTACTGTATATTATGTGGTCTGCTATCATCTCTGCCTCACCTTGAGTGCAGAAAGGCCTTTCTGGTTAGAAACTGCTGTGGAATTCTGCCCAGGCAAAGTGCAGGGCAGCAGTGGCAGAGCTCCAGAGATGAAGAGGTGGAAGTGTGGCAAGGAGGAGGCAGTGATCGGGAGGCTCTCTCTAAAGCGGTTGGCAATCCCAGGTTTTCTGACTCCTGTCTGATTTCTGAAGACTTGGCTTCTCTGTGGTACTGAACTGTTACACAACTTTCTGGCCATGTGATTTTTATTTTTTTTCAGTCTCCCTGTGTGTCTGTTTTTAATTAATGTATAAAATGAAGATAATGATACCTCTAACCTTTTGTAGCGCTTCTAAAGTTCAGCGAATGGAAGAAGTTCACAAACAAGTGCATTACATTGCCTTGTGACCACATGCTCATATTTAGCTGTCAGTGGGTGTCATGTCCCCTTTCACTTACAGAATGCCTCACGTTGTATGTTAGTGTCACCTGATCTTTAATGATCTGTTGTTTGTACTAGAGAAACACCTGGAAACCCTGTCTTTGGAGCATGCATGCCCTGGCTTGGATGCCAACACTTTATAGGCATCATCTTTGGGCCAGAGAACTTGCAGTGCAGTTGGACAGAAAAAAGCGTGTGAGGATGAACTGTTGTATAACTATTCTGTGGCAAAAGCAAGAATGAGCCCAGACCAATTGGGTCCAGGCTTACCACTTGCAATTACCATTCCCTTCTCTCCTGGAGAAGGACAACATGTCCTGGTGGTGCTGAAGTCCTAGACTTGACAGACTGTAGCAAGTGAGATTGTGGCTTTGTGCACAGTGAATAAATCTGGGAAAAGAGAGGCTTCCAACGCAGAATTTTCTTCCTGCCAGAGCACGAAACTGAGACATCCCTTGCTCTAGGGAGTCTCCAAAGAGAAATGACTTCACTACAAATTGAGCTTCTTGCTACCACAAGCAGTGATTATGGAGTTCACTTGTAGCCATTTGTACGGTCAAAACTGTTTCTGATGTTTAAAAAAAAAATAATACCCCAAACAAAATCAAACCAACAAAAAAATCCTTGAAGTCTTCTGTGTGTCAAACATTACTACATGCTTCTTGCAAACTCCTTTAACTCTCTCAACTGAGTTAGAGCTATTGTGTCAATGTTATTGCAGTGTATGAGAATATCAGTATTTTCACTGTCTGGACACCTTCAAAATCAAGAGTTTGAAGTCTGGCCTGAGGTCTGCTTCTGCCTGAGATCTAGTCTCAAGTTTCAGTGTTTTGTTTTGGTTTTTTTTTTTTCTCCTTCTCCACGACCCATGTTGAAGGCACAACCTGTTAGGAGATGGGAAAGTAGGATCTGTTGGTTATAGCAGACTGAAGACTTGGATTTTTTTTTTTTTCATTCTTTATCACTGACTGCCCTTTTTAAAGTTGCAGTCACTTACATGAGTGCTGCCTATATATACTTGGAAAATTGAGTCACTCTGCTCTGTGTAAGTGGAGAACTGAAAAGCGAATATTTTAGTTTCTCCATCTACTGCATTATGATGCAGAGTATTTACAAATGAAAGAGTCATTCAATATTTTTTTGGAAAATGTGGCTCTAAACACTAGCTGCCCCTTCTTCCTTACACCAGCTGCCAGGAAAACAGGCCCAGGATTATGTCTTAGCCTTATATAACCCTTAAAAACAGAACATCACCTACAAAAATTAACGGACTATTAATATGTAGGGAAGCACCTACAAAAATTAACGGACTATTAATATGTAGGGAAGCAGTTGAAGAGAGCTTTATGCAAATGAAAATAACAATGCTGCTGACTGTGCAAGTTTCAGTGTACCCACGCTGGTTTTCTTCCCTTTTCTTCCATCTTTCATGTATTTTGCTTCTGGGTTATAAACTTGTGAAGAGTGGAGCGGAGACCAGGACACTGACAGTTACTCTGCATTAACTTTGTTCAGCTCTTGAACAAAGCTCTTAATAAAACCTGAACTCTTGAAGTAATTAGTAAAAATAACTGATCAGACTTGTCACTTTCTCTTCTGTGAAAATGTTGAGATTATGCTGAGACATTCCTCAAAGAGACTGGATCCCATTAGCCAGCAGTATCAGTTCTGGATGCAGGGTCCCCTCTAAGGCTGGTTATTCTGACGGAAAAGAGAGTAGAGACATCTTTTTGACATACTTAGAAACTCTGGAAATGCCAGCAGAGATAATCCTGACTAATACATTTTATTTACCAATGAGGTATAGACTGCAAATATCAGTATACCCCAGAAAAAGGTGTTCTCCTGTCTTGAGTAGTGTAACTAAATTGGGTTTGCTAGTAGCAAGAGGAAACTTGTTCCCTACCTACAAATTCATGTCTGTCTTTTTCTAATTGAAGTAAACCCTCTGTGAAATTGCTACCCAGAAATGACCTCACTAAGGTTTGCTCAAGCTCTTGGCAATTGGTTTTGAATACTCAATGCAGTAGCCAGAGAGCAGCCAAACCCCCTATAAACTAGAGAATAAATGAGGTGGTGTTGTCCGTTATACCAAAACGCTCTCTAGTTCTTATCTTCTTCTAGTTCCAAAAATGATTAAAATAGTATTCTAATGTTGCATTTAGTAGTTACACCCTGCCATGTGAAATCCAAAGAAATGGCTCTATAGAATGCTAAAATGCCAGAGGTTAACTGTGCTTCAGTATTTTATAATAACCCAAGTAACCGTAGTGAGCTACTTAAATGCAAACATTAGGAAAAAAATCCTGCACTATTCTAAGTCTGTTGCCAGTGAGCCTTTGAATTTAGGTAATTTCATGCATGCGGAGGTAGACTTTATTTTTCCTTCATCAGCTAAAATAACAATAAAGCTGAACTTGGTATATTTATTTAATGAAACACAGGATCCCTGCCCTGATGGTTTTAATCAGTACCCTCGCTATGTGGTAATTAGGGGTTCTCTCCCATGGTTCTGTTTTTACTTAACTTTCAGAATGTGTAGCCGGTTTAAGTTTCCAGAGATACTTGCAACTAATGTTGCCTCATTTACATGCAGATTATCCAGAGGGGACTCTTAAACACACACTCACATTACAGAAATGCAGATGTTTTCACCACTCTTCTATTCAGTGAATAGTGTTCTTGAATAAAATGTTATCTTTTGTAACTAACTCATTCCATTCTGCGGATGTGACCAGCTCTTTTCATTTCTTGCATACAAGGATTCAGAAGCTGAAAAGGGCTGAGAGCCAGGATTGCCTGCTCTCCGATGTGCCGCTGGATACAGCTCTGCTAATTTAAAAGTACATACCTGAAATCGGGTTCAGGCTGTAAATCTGCCACAGAGAAGCCCTATGTGCAATACAGGTCAAGAGATGGGCCGTTGCTTTCTCTGGCTAGACAGAGCCCATCAGTGGAAAAGAGGTTATAGCAGGCTTCTCGTCTTCATGCTTAATAGCTAACTCCCGAAAAGTGACCTGAGAAATGTTTGTGTTTGTGTCTCTTAACTGTACAGCTGGGTACCATTTGCTCCTGGCAGTTACGGAATCACTGGAGACGTGAGGAGGTAGAACAAATATATATAGCATTTAAAGCTCTTTAAAACAGCTTCCCTGCATAATATGCGATGTTAAAATACTAGGTGGCAGTTTGGTCCGATATAAAAGTTTTATTGGTATGAGTTTGGGCCAGCCACATTATTCAGGAAGCCACTACTGAGTTTTCAAGTCGTCCGAAACGTCTGCTAGTAAATACCCTTTTATAAAGCAATACAACCTCATGCAAGCTCCCTGTATGCCTAGTCATCTGTGTCCTGGGATTTGGCTAGTGGGATGTTTGTGATGTGAGTCTCAGTTGCTGGTTTGTACAGGTATACTGCCTGTAAAGCCAGACAGAAGGACTGAGCTTCTCCCAGTCACTCCTGGTCCCTGACTTTAGCAAAGGGATTACAGAGAAACCACCTTTGCATTATGCTGAAACCTATTAATTAAACCTTTCTTATTGCAGAACTGAGTCTTGCTGCTAATTCCTTTCCCTTCCTGAGCATTGAGATTAAGAAGGAACTTGTCAGGTTTTACCCAACACACTGTGTACTTACAAGTGCTGTAGGATCAGAAATGTGTCTCATTGGGTGTATGGTGCCTCTTCTATACGAACAGAAAAATCAAAAAGCCTTCACCAAAACATGACCATTGAAGCGATTGAGGCTGAGACAGTGAGGCTTGATTTTTGGACTGCAAAGGGGAAAAAAGTTCTGTAGTGCACTGTGCGCATCTTGGAATAAATCAGTCTGAGAGATTAACTCATTTTGGTCACAAATACAGGTCAGTAGCTGAAGCGATTTGGGGTCAGAACAGGAGGTGGCTAGGCTGGACAACTGGCATGTAAGCATTGTTTCCTAAATGTGGATATACTCCCAGCTGGTTTTAAAGGGCTCTGAGAATATCCCCCTCCATTCTTTAGGAATACTGGTAATTGTGAAAATGCCCTTACAATAGAAGTGCAGTGTTAAGATGAAGGTATGTTGCATTCTGATTGCAGTGGAATCTCTTACTGTTTGTCTGAGAAGCTGTTTAGATTCCTAGCTAAATAGGTCTTTCCAGGCTTGTTCACTCACTTCTTTGATCTGGCTTGGCACTTCTCTCTTTCATTCTGTTGTGATTTTTTCTTTGCAGCTCAGCTGTTCTTAATAATAACAGCTTATGAATTTGGGTATGTACTTCGACTCTGACTTTGAAAATGAGGGGTTTCATCTTTACAGTTGTATCATAAATAACAAAATTAAGAAATTGGTAATAAAATGTGCTTTAAGCAGTTTCAGTAGGAAAGCCTGTTACAGTGCATTGTGAGAAACCTGTTTAACTGGTACCAGTAACAGTCTAACAGCAGCTTAACTTTAAACCTATGCTTACTAAACACAAAAGCGCCATACACTTACAACAAATGTAATTTTCTTTTGTGAAGTAAATAGGGATACATAAGTTCTTTTAAAATAAGGTTTGCTCTTACATGTGGAAGAGCTGGTGTGTGAATACAGACTGCAGTTAGGAAACCCGTAAGGAGGCAGAGATTGCAAAAGAATTGCTCAAAATTCTTCCCCTTCTTCATATTCCTTGCCTAAAAAAAGGGAAGGATGACTGAGAATTACTATGAGCAAACAGTAGGGAACCCAGTACTGAAAGGATTTACTGTTCCACTGTAGCACTGTACCAGTAGTATACTGTACTTACTCACTGTTGTGGGTTCTGTAGTAGCATCCCATGAAGAGCACTGAACTGGGAGAGGGGGGACTAGGGGTGTCTCCTGCTTTCCAGATGAAGGATCAGGTATTATTCCTGCTTTTATGTTGTTTGAATGGCCAGTTGGTAATACTTAATCATTGGATGCAATCAAAAAGTTTGCAAATCTCTCCAGGTTTGGCAACATTGTTTCTATGTGAATGTAATGGTATGTGGAAGGTTGTGGGTAAATAAAGGTGACAAGCTATAGCCAAGGCTTTGAAAACATGGGACCTGCATTCACTGCTAGGGCTGTTCTGTTGGAAAAGGGAAAACAGATGCCTTTGGGGGGGGGGGAAGGAAGAGAAAAGAAGATCCCTTTATGAAAATGAAAACATGTTATGGGATAGCTTTGCTTGTATTGGAGTCACCATTTTTTTTTCTTTTTTCTAGCGAGGTTTGACTTCATTTAATTTGGATGTTGCTGCTAATAGTACAGCACCATACCCATCAGATCGATGTGGCACAGAAAATTCAATTGGAACTGTCCAAAGCCATCTTTCAAGTCAGTGTTAGAGTTGGGACTGAATTCTAGATGTTCTGGCTGTTTTAAGTTTTGAGCTTTTGTGCTCCCCTTGCATCCTCCACTGTCCAGCTGTAATTTAAGAGGTTGTGATTATGGAGGGCAAGTTGCACTCAGCACAGCACCAGCTGCTGATGACATTCTTTAGTAGTGCTTTTATACCATGAGCATCAAGCCTTAAATGAAAATACCAAAACCTGCAAGACCTTACTGCAGTAAAAATCACTGGTGTTTGGAATGCTTTCCGCAACTTCTTTTAGCAGCTTGCTTGTCTAATATTTTTCCTCTAGCCTTGTAGGTTGGGACGGTCATGAAGGAGAGCAGTGAAAATGTAAGTAGTCAGTTAACTCAAAGGATTTACTTTCTGCTCCGCTGTGGCATTCTGTCAGAGATAAATTTAGTTTCTCATAACAAAATATTTTAAGGAATACTTCTCACTGTGCAGTCACCCACATTTGAGTAACATTTCCATGTTGTAGAAAAGCAAACCACTGTGCATACTCATTACAGAAACGTGTTTGTGCAGCTCACCATAGATCACATCCAGCAACAACCTACACATTCCCGTCTGGTTGCAAATGATTGCTCAGTCCAGCAGCAGACTGACTTCTGTTTTATGATAAGCTAAGGTGGTTTCCTTATTGCAAATTATGGGAAGGTCTCTTTCTCTTTCTTTCTGAAGCACATAGTCATTTATTTTTGGATTCGGTTTGTATCGCATTCATGATGACTCTTGCTGGGTACGTCAGAAAGCTTGTCATCATTCTTTTTTTAAATATTATATAGCTGAGTAGAATTAGGGCATACCACACACATGAGGAAACCTTCTCTTTTCCCTTTCAGCTATACTGAAAAGCTGTATTAGTTCACTGTGTGTTTATACAGATCACTAAGCATTGTAGGCAGCGTAATAAGAGGTGGAGAAGCTCTTGTGAAGAAGATGACACACAAGAGTTTCGGTATGCTGCTTCTGCTTCACACCCTGCTTACAAAATATTGCAAGGACTCAAGCCGGGAGCTATAAAGCTTATTGTTACTATAACAAATAACTTGCTATTTTTATAAAGTACCTTTTTTTTAGTGTTTTACAAATACTAAATAAACCTTGTAGCACCTTATTAAGGCAGAAAAATATTGCAAATTTTAAAAAAGGAAATTTTGAAATGTATACAGAAGTGATTTGTTTAAAGTCGCACAAAAAACAAAGTGGCAAAACTGGAAAAAATATCCTCAAATGTGTCTCAGCTGTTATTGTGGTGCTACCTAATGGACAGGTGTGCTATTAGTTGAGGGCTTCTGCCAGCTCATCAAGACCTGAAATAGATGTGTCCTGAATGTGCTGTACTCTGTACTCTCTGGCCAGTGCAGCAGCCGTTATGAAATTGTAGCAAAATGGAGAAGCTTTTAGAGCAACCCCAGGACTACATGAAATTGCAGCCCACAAACAGTGGAGGGGGGACACGACACAGCAAAGCATCTTCAGCACTTCATTATATCTCCAAACGAGAAATGGGATGCTGTCTTCTTGAAATTCCTTCTGATATTGAGTAGTTATTAGAGGGTGGTCTGCTTGAGGCTTATGGACAAAAGGTTGTGCTCTGCTTAGGCCATAGGGTGTTAACCATTTATTTTAAGAAATTATCATGATTAGAGGTCTTGCAGTGAATTTTGCTGGAGAGATGTGTTCCTGCAGCTGAGTGAGTTGAGAATGGGGGCCACCTCCTCAGATTGAGCAGATTCTCAGTGTATCACACGTGAATTGGTTACAAAACTCCTTTCCATGTTGAAAGTGAAATCTCAATCTGTTTCCATTTGGTTCTTCCCAGAAGGGGGGAGAGTTTTTTCATTTTTTTCCTGCCCTGTGGTAGATGCTGAAGATGAAGGGGGCTGCATCTGCTGCTGCATTTTTCTCCTTTTATGCCTACTGCCTGTGTGGGGCTGCATAAAGAGCTCATTACTGTCTCTTTTATGAAAACTTTACCCCCAAAAAATGCATGAAACTGATCCTTTGTTGTGTTTATGTCTCCTTTTAGGACTGGACTGCAATTTAGTGTTACATTAAATAAGAACCATTTTAGCTTAGGTAAAAACAGGTTCTGTCATTAATCAGTTATGACTCATATTTCTTTTTTTAATGACAAATATAAAAAATCCAAAGGCCTGAGGAAGTTCACTAGTGTAACTTAGATATAAAACAAAAAGTTGTGACTTTCAAATCAGGCTCTGCCTTCATAAAATGGATCTGGTGTTCATCTTTGTTACAGCGGTGTATCTGAAATGAGCATCTGGACTCATATCTCTGATCTACAAAGAAACCTGTTTTAAGCAATGGCCCTTCAGACCAATAAAAATTAGTTACTTGGTTATTTAAGGTAAAAATTGAGTTCTGTGTGGAAATTTAGGCTCATTCTGTAAATGTGTGTGACCATAAATTTACCTGGTTTAGTAAACTTGTTACAACAGCCTTAAATTAGACATTTTAAAGAACAGATTTTACGTAAACTGTAAACCTCTGGTAGCATTGCTGATTTATGAGTGGCTGAATTTCCTTGTTGCTAAATTTGTTCTAAGATCTCTCTTCCTCTGGCGAAAAATGATTTCGTATCATTTTAAATTGTTGGTCTTGCTGGTTATGCGTAAGCTGTGGGGTGGATTTACTCCCCAGTGTGCCTTGCAGATCTGGTCTAACACCTTCCTGATGTTCCTGCCACAAGGCAGGACAAGACTTGAGCATGCATCTCTCCACCTCCTCCCCAATCTGCCTGGTTGCCTGGGCACCTAAGTTTTCTTCTGTGGAAAGCAGGAGTTTCCAGTACGCTTACGGGCTGCATAGTTGGGGAAATGAGACTGCAGGGAGCCCCTGGAGGGGTCCTGTTCTGTTGGTTAGGTGTGACTGATGATGAGGACCAAATGAGGCCATGCCACAGTAGGGTAGTGGTTACACCAGAGATGTGCAGAACTTTTCCTTTTCTTTGGAGAGGTACAGTATTTTGACATTCAGATTCATAGTATCGTATTACTTCTGCAAGGAAATGAGACAATTGTTTATAAAAGAGGTATTTTTTTCAAGCAGATGCCAATAAATAAGAGCTTAATGAAAGGTAATTGTCCCTTATGGGGAAAAAGTTTCATTTTCATCACTGCAAACTGAAACCATGTTGTAGGTGGCTGCTTGCAACAGAGTTCAAACTTGGCTCTGTACAGTGGCTCTGAGAACTGAGCTGGTTTGTCCTTTCCCAAGAAAGGTTCTGGAGTGCAAATTATGCCTTTCCAATGTGGGTGGCAACTGCACTGTGTTGTGTTTATGCTGTTGTTGGTGGGTTGGTATCCCAAAGCAAGCAACGCCTGTGTTTAGGTGCAATAGGATAGAGCTTGGTAAAGATAATCTCATCCTTCTCATGGGCCTATGATCCAGACTGATGAGGCCTTTTTCTTTGTGACTTGTAGTCTATATCTGGTGGAATGATTTTCCTAGTGAAAATTTCTGGTGTGACTTTTTTTTTTCTTTTTTTCTTCACTGGTTATAAATGGAGTGACTTAGAAAAACCTGGTCAAGTTGAAGTAATGAGAGAAAGTGACTTGCACAGGTACTACCCTTCCTTCTCTGTGTTATTCTAAAGTAACATACCATGATGTTAGTATACAAGGGCTTATATTGTCTGTCAGCATAGTTAAAATATAATGATTAGCATAAACACATTCTCCTTTGCATTGATTCTTGAACTGCTGACACAACAGAAAAGCAGGAAAGGCTTGATCTGTGCCCTAAGAACTGATGAGAAGGAACAGAGCTGTTGAGTAAGAGGTTATCATTGCTTTGTAGTAATTTTTCACGGTGGAAACACTCTTGAAACTGAAACTGGAAGTCAGGTGCTAGTGGAACCAAAACCAAATAGAACACTTGTGATAAAACAAGTTAACGGCACCCTCCACCTGAAACTTGCTTTAAAATTGATGAGCACTGAGTTTTGTTCTTGTAACTTGAATTGGGTTTTATTTTTTGAGGAATATTTGCTAAAATGTGCATCCTTGTTGAGTTTTTCCATGTGAGGATTTCAACGCTAAGTAAGCAGTGGTAAAAATTCAGTAAGGCTATCTTAAAACTGTTCGAGTGGAGCTACTCTGCATTATTTAGGGCTGTCCCCAGAAAGAAAAAAGCATACAGAAAGTTGTCTACATTTATGCCATGGCTTGCTGATGAATACTAATGCTTAGACAGTTTAAGCCCTGAAATATAACTGAACTCTACAGTTGAGAAAAAAAGATTATCTTTCAGACTATTCTTAATACCACTGAACAAAGAGAAAAGATCAAAGCTAACCAATCAACCCCATTTTTTGTTTTATTCAATTGATTTCTAAAGGCCCCTGTTACTATAGTAACTCCAGTAGGTCTTTTAATTACAAAATTTGTAAAACCACATCAATTATTCAGAACTGCTGGGGGGTAAAACAGTGGCACAAATTCTTTAAAAAAAAAAAAAAGAAAATTTGCAAACAAACTATTGCAAACAAAGCTTGACAGACTTCCGATTAAGCATGACGGGGAATAACACAGCATCAGCATAAACACATTGGGTTCAAGTTCTCAGAAAGCAATCCCCTGTTAGAAGGTTCCCCCTTTGGCTAAAGAGGAAAAAAAAAAAGGCAACAAACCATCACTGTCCAAATAAAGCACTTCCCTCTCCACAGATACAGATGGTAGAGCTTATTTTTTATAGACCCTAAATTTAATTACAGTGTATCTGAGCAGAGCAGTTGTGTTATCACATTAATTAGCAGTTTAGAGAACTGTTCACTGCTGGAAGTATGGAATACCAGTGTGTGTTGCAGGTATTTGCTCTATCAAAGAGGAATCATTTAGCAATAATGAGCACCTTTCAAATAATAATTGCATTTAAAATAGATGCTGTCATATTTTATCATCAGATATGTTTCCAAAATGGATTTATACTCCAAACACACTCATATTGACCATACGAGAGTAGAAGAATTTGAGGCATATCATGTGAGCAATTTCCAAATGCCATCTCTTGACTTGAATACGTGCTGAGTTGATGTATTTGGCAGACCTGATGTAGCTGTGGGAGGCATTGCATTCTCTGAAATCATAGAGGAACACAGTACTGAAATTTTGGTTGTGAATCTGTAACTTTTTAAAAAAGAGCCATGATATATAATGACTGATATTTGGAATCTCTCTCTCTGTATCTTTATTTTTTCCCTCTGCAAGAAAGTACATATCACTTCTGTCTATTGTGTTGCTTGCTCCAGTATGTCAAGCATCCCAAACTTTTATTTCATCTTCTGACAAAGATTTTAATTGTACGTCCAAGTAGTAAGCTAATCTGAGTTTTAGCCCAAACCTAAATGGCTGTACCTGTACTAAACTACTACACTTTGTGCACTGACCCCACTTGCCTGGTTTGTTGGGAGCAGAGACTGCTTCTTCTGGAAGCTCATTCTTTCCAGACTTCCATTTTTAATTTTTTCTGTTTACATGCTCCCTCCTTGCCCCCCTCTATGTCAAAACCTGCTTGCTTATATTGCATGGCCAGGGCTTAATCCTACTTTTCATACTGCCTATTCCATTTCTGCAGGACTTGGATGCTCTCAAGTAATAGGAAATGTAGCTATGTGGGCTGAGGAGTCTAAATTCTGTTTAACCTACTGTGCAAGTGCAGGAAAAAAAGGTGATTTTTTTAAAAAATAAGCATCAAAAAGCTTGATTTTTTTTTTCTTGAAGAAACTAGTTCGTATCCAGTGTTAGAAGTGATAATAATAAGGAATTGCCAGTGCTGTATAAAATAATAATGGGTGTGGATACCATTCTGACCATGCTAATTAGCACTTAATCTCTCAGCCTCTTCATTAACCCCTAACATCTACCACCAATGCTTTATCAAGGTAGCAGTGTGGCTTAAAGTGCACATGTGGTTGTAAAGCACGATTGGGTTTCAAGCAGGTTTGGTAAGGTTTGTTTTTATCTTTGGAAGTCAAGCCCTAGTATCTGCTGCATGCAAAGATGCAGGTTTTGGGGAAAAGCTTCACGGGAACTCCAGCATATCAATGGGAGATAAAGTTGAATTCCTCCTTGGTCATACAGCAAGCACTCTGAAGGTTTCAGAACAATCCCCCTCACACTGTCTTCCTTCAGTCAATTATATTAATGAAAATAAAAGACTTTGTGGGTCTTCCAGAGTCTCAGTTACATGAAATTTGTCAGATTTATCCTTGTTTTGTGAAACAACAAGGAAAACTAAGGTACTACTACTGTGGGAGTAGTATATAGGTTTTATTCTTTTCCTGCTAGTGTAGTTCCTATTACAGTAGGAACAGAATGTTCCTACTATTAACTGACCATGTTTTTATATAAAATAGAACAATAAGGTTTTTTTTCTGTTAACCCCCCAGAATGTTTTGGTGTGTGCTATGTTACTTGGCCAGAGTGAAAATGCACCAAAAGTTTTTGAAAAAGCCCCTAAGACCGGTGTGTTTACACAGTGTCAGCAGGTTACAAAATATTCCTTTGAGATACTTTCACAAACATCACCCTGGTACTGTATGCTTTCTTCACATTTTTCAAACTCTGGAATTATGTAAATCCAAGGAGTTGTGGTTAACAAAGCTTCAGTGTTGGTGAATTCCTGGGAAAAAATTTATCCCTCCTTAACATCTTCCCTCTTAACATAAGCTGTGAAGGGATTGTCTAAGTACTGAGCAAATGATAACTTTTCACCTGATGCATAATCTATGCCAATGTAAAAGGAATCCTGAATAGTCCAGCCAATCTATTACTGTGCATGCTAACATGAGTTCACAAATAAAACTTCATTTCCAGGTTGGTGGTCTCTGGTGTAAATGTGTTGAGAATATTAATGAATCTGTCCTTGTAAACGGCTTTGCAGTCTTCAACTGCACGTGCAAGCTTTAACTGTGCAGACCTGTACCACAAAGAGGCCTGCACAAAATATCGCCTTGCAGTAATGCTGCTCACGTTCAGTGATGATCAGAACCTGGGTTAGAAACTTCATTTGAGAACCTTTTGCTGTTGTTAAGGTGTGTCTGTTGGGGTCTCCGAAGTGATGAGTGTTGCAGCTGTAGAAGTACTGTTCTGAGGACAGAAGCCTAACAACGGCAGAGCCACTTTAACCTGTAGGTTAACAAGCTGTGGGCAGCATGGAAATGTTTGCAAAGCAGTACCTTGATGTTTGGGAGGCTGGCCACGGCTGAGATTTCATAGGACAGTCTGATTCCTTGCATCACAAGGAGAGATTTAATGATTAATCCTTCCAGTTGAAGGATAGCGTTGTAACCTAATGGATTGAAAAGAAATTGGAGTAAAAATTTATATTGCTGTTGAGTATATATTTTTAAAGAAAGGAAAATGTACATTCCTTAAAAGTTTTGAATGCACATGCACAGAGAAAAGCAACGCTAATCTGTCTTGTATCGTTAGCTGCCCAAGAGCCTATTGCACTGAACATGTGTTGACAAACTAGTGTCCACTTTCCAAAGGCTCCTGAGCACGGGCATGCAGCGAGGCTCCCCTAATTATCATGGGGCGGGTATGTGTGTAGGAAGTAAGGCGCGTTTCAGAAGCTGATTCAAAGTGAAAAGTAATTTTTTTTTGTGTTAGGCAACATTTCTTAATGGATAGACAACATTGACCTGGGGCTTAAAAGTAATATTCACAAAGGTTATTTTTAACTCTGAGAGGTATTTTTCCATCAGCTCTGTGCTTTGAACTGTCCCCTCGAGTAGCTTCCATTATAGACTTAGTTCTTTATTGGCTTGCAGATCATTATTTCTCTATGTGTGAAGCAGAGCTAATGATACTAAGTTTCAGGACCCATAGCTGTGAAAAGCCCTTGTTTTTTCCTCTGTCTTTAAAAATTGGGGTTCTATTCACTAAAAAGTTCTTGAATGAGAACTCTAATTTGGTTGTTCTTGTGATGAAAGCTGCATGCAAGAAAAAAGCAAATGTCTTATACAACATCACAATATATCAAGAACAGTGGCAACAACCGTTTGAATTGGAACTTTTTACAGTTAAAAGTAGCATGTCTGTTGTTCAAAACTTAGGTTCAAAACTGACAGGGATGATGAAGTTTCCATTAAAGGATAATAAACTCTGTGTCAATGTGACAAAAGAACTCTCTTATCTCTTTGGAATAAGAACACTCTTTGAAGAGATTCATAAAAGACTGCAGTATGAAGTAAGTCTAGTGAATGGTGATTTTGAATTTCTATAAAGTATGTCAACCCAAAGGCTAAAGGGATTATCTGTGAAGTAACAAAATGTGAAAGATGAACACTTCCCCTCCATGCAGTGAATGGCATCTCTTTAGAAAGCACAGGTATAAATTGTTCTTTCCTAGCAGTGGTTCAAATTGGGAATGATTCCTTGAAATTAGCAGAGCTGTTCAGATCCAAGGGATCTAGCTACAGCTGAAGGCTGATTCAGTTTTAGGTTGAATGTAGATCTCAAGTGTAAACAAGTAATAGTAATCCTGATCTAGTGTATGGTTATCTACCTCCGGAGTTGGAACACCACCTTTCTTCTAGCTTTGCTTGTACTTTTAGGTGAATTAAAGTGACAAGGAACAATGATTAACTACAGTAGGCATATCCATGCATGAATTTACTTAAGAGTTGCTCTCCCTGAACTAACTGAGTGCTTGCAAGCCTGACAGGAGAGGTAGGTTGGAACTGAACATTTACATTGGTCATAGTCATATTTGGTGTTTATGGATTACTTTTTATTACTTTTTTATTCATGAACTTGCTAAATACTAAGCTACTACGCAAAGACAAAGATCCAGTGGTAGTGAGGCTGAGGAGAGTGTGCTGTTTTGCTCACTATTGGCCATATACACAAACTGAGCACATATCTGACCAGAAATGAGAAATTATTTTACTGCTTTTAAGATCTAGTGCGTTAACCATTTGATGACTAGGTACAGAAGTGGTTTTCTTTTTTTCCCAGGATTAATCTGGGGTATTACTTTTTGAACTGAGAAACTGAGAATTAAAGAGTAGATTTTTTCTTTAATTTTTAGCTAGCAAGGGAGAAACGGTTTCCATTTCAGAATATTCCTTGTGTGCCAAAAAAAGTCCCTTTTAAGAATGAACAGTTTGGCCAGTAAGCAGTATTAAATAGATGGGGCGAATGGCTGAATTGTGTGCCAGTTAATAACTGGACAACAGTAAATAGCTCTTTATCTAAGAACTGGCATATTGTGCATAATGAAGATGATGAGAGGAAAAATTTTACCTTGTTCATAGAAAGGCAATAGAAACAAAAAACGAGCTTTGGAAATAACTGCCACAGCACTATGCTTTTATGAAGTATATATCCACTGAAATCAAAAGGAATGTAGAACTTTCCTTGGGCTAAAGGGCTTCTGTCATCTCTGCTGAGAGAGATCATCTTTTCTGACAACTCCAGAGCTCCCTTATCTTCTGATCACCTTAGCGAAGAGCAGGCTTGGTTCAGTGGATGAGTGTCTGTGGATGAGGGGCTTAAACACAGAATAATGTGGCCTCTGAGGATGAGCAGAAGGGAATAGAGATGGGTGGCACTGGTGGATAGCCAAATTTCAATTTATTAAAACATTTGGATGCTTTTAGTGCTATTTCATTCATTAAATGCCAGGACTCTGGGGAAAAAATAAAAGGGGATGTGGGCAAAAGCTACTGGAACTCAGATTTACAAGCCCCTATCATTCCCAATTACGTTTGGCAAATGGCAGAATAAAATTAATGATGCCAAATTTTCCTTCTATGCAGTGTGTAATAGCTTAACTATTTTATCTATTTCAGTGTTGTAAATTATGAAACTGATAGCACACTAATGTGATCCTTTCAGGCTTCTCGTTTATATTAATGAGTTTTAGTCATCTAAGGCAAACTGATAACTACTGATTAATAGCTCGGCAACTTTCAAACTGGCATCAAAGGCTGATCTCTCCCTTTTTTTCTTTCTTTTTTTTTAAACTCCTTGATGGGTTATGAGTTAAGACAGTTAACAATTAACTCTAAGCTTAATTGAAATCCAGATGTTAAATTCTTGATGGAAGTTAATTTTATTCTGAACATAGCTCTCTAGCTGATTTCAGTCTGATTTTTTTTTTAAGTAGCTTTGAACTTGTGAAACGAATCACACTCTTGCTTTGCAATCTATGGGTTTTTTTAGCATTTGCAGTCTGTTGAAGAGGACTTGCTAAACTAATATTGAACAAAGATAAATTAGCATAGAAGTATCAAATAGCTACTAGCAAAAGGAATTGAAACCCCTCAGAAAAACTCAAAATTATCAAGAAAAGGCAAACTGCTTTTTTAAAATCTTTAAGCTATTTTTAATTTATATTTGTATGAAGAACAGATACTACATTTTCTGAACAGTATGTAATGTTAGAGACCAGAATGAGAGGTATAGGGGTATGTGCGTGTGAGAAGTCAAATAACCATTACTTTTTTAAGAAAATGGGTGGGGGGATTTGGAAGAAAAATTACTTGTGTGTGAAATAACAAAACTGAAGTCAGCCTCTGAACAAGACTGGGGGTTTTGTATGCAGGCAGCTGCTTACAGGTGTTGTCTTTGAAAGCTTGATTGTACAGTGTACGGTCCTTAGGTTTTCTGTGGCTACAGTGAATACAGAATTGACCAAAGCTGTTAGAATAGTCAGTGCAAATAAGACATCATATTAATATGGGTTGTACTACACTGATACCTACATTAGGCTTCAAAACATTCCACTTTTTGAAAAAGAGGTTTTCAAAAGCCAAGCAGACAACAACTTAGTAGAGAGTTTGTGCAATTATTATTACAGATGCTCTGCGTTTTCCCTGGACTGCTTATGAAAAATTACATCAAGCAGCTGAAGTTCTTGCCCTGACACTCAGATAACCCAGGTCAGCTTCTGCTTTTCAAACAACTGCCTTCATTGTTTTTCTGCAGAAATATTGGTACAGTTTTCTAAATAAGCCATTCTTCCAAATAAGGAAACCTGCTACGCTGAGAAACCTTGGCCTGGAGATCAGAATCGCCATTCCCTGATCAGTATTGCTTTAGAATATATGGGGATGTTGATGCTTCCTCTTGGTGCCTGGTGTTTGGGTTTTAAGGCTGTCCCCCAAATGGCTTCACGCATTTGGTGTGCCCAGAGATGGGAACTAGATTTGCAAAAAAACAATCACACTGGAGAAGGGGGGAGGAAAAAAAAGGGTATTGGTACACATTTAGTCTTCACTTCAGATCAAGACATTTTACAGTGACTAGATATTCCAAACAACATCTGCTAGAAAGATAAATCCATTGTAGTGGAAATGAAATGCATATTTTAAATTCAGACAGTTTTGTATTGTATTGTCAGTGATGTAGAGGAAAAATAAATGTGAAAGCCATTTAAAAAGCTTGTGTAAAACTTGTATGTGTGCTAAAGGATGTTATCCTTTAGAACTGGACCCCAAATCAGACTTTCTTGTCAGATTGACTGGTTTGTTTCTCATCTTAAGAGTTCTTTTCATCTTTAGAAACTGACTTTAAGAAAACTTTAATATTCTGCAGCAGAATTATACAACTGAACAATGAGCATCTGCTGCAGTTTGAGATTCCCTCTTTGCTTCTAAGAGGGCTCCAGTTCAGCATGTGCTGCTGATGTTGGTGTGCCTGACCAGATCTGGTTCAGACTGTTAACCATCAGGCTAGCAGTTAGTGACTTGTAACACTTACTGCAGTATCCTTACCAAATTTCAAAAGCCCAGCTTTAAAAACTGCACAAAACTACCATCTTTACCAATCTTTTGCTCGGTTTTGAAGAGGCCAACCCAAGTTTAAAGTGTCAGTTAACTCAACCTAGACAGGTTTTGTTTGAGCAGAAGTCAGGTTAGTTTTCTGGAAAGCAGTAAGTGAAGATCTGCCTGGCAGAAACACGGTAACTACAAAGTGAATTCTTAAATTCCATATTTTCTCCTCAGAACTGGCATAAGACGCAAATACCAAAATAAAAAAATGGGAAATGAATAGGTGATAGTGTAAAATAGTTTTAATGCTTGTATTTGGGATCCTCCTAATATTCAAGTTATTAACCACAGAAGAAAGGAGCACAAATGTAAGAAACTTAATATAAGTTTAATAATAAAGCCTTTCAAATCCAGCTAACTTAGAAGGACCCTTCTAGTAGAAAATACATTATATATTGCTTAGAACTTAAAGATAGTCCCGAAATACTAAAGAGTTCTAATTTGCAGGAGCAAGGACTCAACTCTTCTAGTGCGTTCAGTCTTCCAAAATCCTAAGCTGGCTATCCAAAGTTAAGAGCCTGGGTTTTAAAACAGAAACCCCAATTTTGGTTAGATTTGTTTTCTGGTATTTTTAGCCTGCAGTGTTTAAACTATTCTCATCTGTAAAGAATGGATGTTTTGTTTACCTTTTTTTGTTCTAAGAAACATTCTTCTCCTCATTTAATACTAAAACTCTGGGAGATGTGCTTGAGAACCACAAAAACTCCCCGTTTTGCGATAGAGTGGCAAGTATTGACAAAACTACTGTACTAGAGTCTTGACTTCACATTGAAGGCTGTTAAGAGCTTCCATAGCCCTAATAATAATTCGGGTAAATCTTGTTTTTACTGAGTTTTAGCTTCTATGAGAAGGCAAGACACTATTTTTACAGTATGTGGACCAGGTTTCATCAAGAACGTCTTGTGATAGCTCTCTGGATGGCTTGTTCCTCTGTTTCTCCACTGTGAGCTTTGTGCTAACCTCTGTAACTGCTTACATACAAAAACCATTCTAGCAAAATACTTAACTTACACTTATTTTTCTAAAATGGGAGGAAGAGGAAACAGCCACATATGAACAGCTACTTCTTCATAGCTGTCCAGAGGTATCATTCAGTATCCTGTGAGTCACAGAACACAGCTAGGAAACAGTGTCATAGAAAATTCAGGGTGCAGTTTTATGTTACACCGAGTTCAGTCTAAGTTTAGGCTGCCAGTGAAATGAGATCCTGTTCTCCCTGGGCCAGCCATGTGCTTCCACTGTTTGTGTTTGCTCTGGCAACTCTCTGACTGTGGGCAAGTTGGATCGGTTTTCTGACTTAATGGAAAACTTGCTTTCAGAACTAAAAGCAAGTTTGCCATTGGATTGGATTGCTGACCTGAGACAGAAAACTGCCTAATCCTGTGCAAGACTGAGGGTGAGAATACATACCTTAGGGAAAAAGAAAATAGGACTTCACCTTTCAACAGCAGCCAGCTTAACGTAAAACTGTGACCTTAGGTTATAAACTCTAATTCCATCTAGTTTAAGTATACAGAATACTTAAGACCTTTTTAAAACATCAGTTGGCACTTACAGGGTGAGATCCTGATTCTGTACTATTGGATGTGAACTACGCTGTATGGTTATGGCACTGCATGTTGAAACACTGAAACAGATGGAATTTGAATAGGCAAATACAACATCCTTGGTATTGCTGACTCACTCATTGCCAATGCATTACCTGAAGTACTTGAGCAGCTATTACATCACGGGTATTTCCTAGACAAAAAGGAGATAAACAGGAAAATTCCCTGCAGTGTAACCTCTTATCAGAGGGTGTGGAACAAGTCTTTAAATATCTTTGACTCAGACAAGCAGGAAGCAGCCAGCTACAGCCCAGGTTAGCATTGTGGATGAATGCTTCTCTTTTCAAGTTGGGGACTGGCTCAACCAGCAGGAGACTACAGTGTCCAGGGTGAAAACAAATGCTTTATCCTCTCAACTCCTGTGGATTAATCTAATCTTTCTGATTCATAATACATGAAGTACTGGATGGACACACTTTTTTTTTTTTTTTGCCAGAAGCTTTATGCAAGGTCTCATCTCATTCTGATTCGCTTTGTTTCCATGCACTTTGATATAGATCAGGAGTCACTCCATTTGAAGCCAAGGCGTTTATGGAGCATAATGTTATCCCTTAGCTTTATTCATGGAAGTAGTCCCTACAGGTAACCTGATGGGATATGCACTGCAGAATCAAACCTAAAGTCAGTGAAGGTGATGGTTTGTTGGACCAAGTTGTATTTGTGGTGGGAACAGATACTGCAAAAATAGTATCTCGTAACAAATATGTTATGGTACTTAAAATTGGGGACTGCCATAAATACTATCTGTATCACTCTCCTGCCCCTTGACAGTGGAAAGCAGAATAAAGAAATTAGTTTTGCACATTCAGGAGAGCAGTAGCCATGCTAGATCTATCATGGATTTGTGAGCAGAGCCAGTCTGGTGTGGTTCCCCAGGGAAATTCTTATCACTGGGAGGAGTAAAGCCACACTTAGCAGACCTTTGTAGGTTTTTAGGGGGACTGTTACAGAAATTCATTCTGCTTTGTGCACTCAAGAGCTGGAGCTCTACAGATCAATGTTCTTTATTACAGTAGCTAATAAAAAGAGCTTTATCGGGTTACCTTGCTGTGTAGCTGGTTCTTACATCTGTCTCTGTTAAGCGTTTCCCCATTTACTGCAAGGGCAAGCCAGTCCCGTGGCTGTCAGGGCAGCTGTACAGCAACACAAGTGTAGAGGTATCACACAAACAGGAGTTTGCATTGAACAATCTAGCAGGAGCTCATCAGGAAATTCTCTTCTCCCAGCTATTCAAATGAGGCTGCAAATTTCCTGTGCCAGAGCACTCATTTTAACTGGCCTGAGCACCTACAATCGTGGTAAAAATTGTTTGAAAAAATGTCAAAATCATGCTATCGAATATGAGCTGAATGTCCATGGGAAATCAGAATGTACAATCCTAGCTTGGTGTAAAAAGCATGGCTTTGCAAAAATATTTTACGGATGTGCTAAGAATCCTTGTGCTTACCTGCTTGCTTTCCTCCAGTTACAGAATCAGGTGATAACAATAATAAACTGCCTCTCATGGCTTCATTAATGTGCACAAGTGCATTTTTTTTTTGAAGCTGCATTTTAATGTAAGTATAGTTCATTATTAATACACAAGGAACAAATACAAATATGAAGGTCAAACTCCAGGCTTTTTTATGAAAATTGTAAATGGAGAGAAATCAGAGTCACAACAGTAAAAGCAAGAGCAGAGCCTGTGCTTTCACTCTTGAAAAAGAATAGGAAATTCCAATGGATAATTCTTTTGGGTCTTTTGCACACACCAGCAGATTGGGATTATTGCTTACCAGTACTGAATTTTACTGTAACATTCAGAAAACCGTATTAATTATTGTATAAAACTCCAGTTTTCCCTAGCCTGTCTGTTTCATAAGCCTTTTTTTCTCAAAATTACTAGATTTCTTAATTTTCAGTTTTCAGGTCTGATCAATGAAAAGGATAGAAAGTGCAAAAGTTGTTACAATTTCTTTCAGTAGAACCTCTAGCCAGAAATACATGATACTGCAAAACAGGAAGAAAAAAATGAGAGAAATGTGAAAGCTATTGGTATTCTAAGTGGAAGCCCTGCTCCCTGAAGGATAGAGCTATTTCAAGTTCCCCTTTTCAAATGGAGCATTACAGCATATAATGCAGCAATTATTTTGTTGGGTAGGTGTTTCATTACCAACCTGGGCCTTGGAGGTGATGGGAGAAAATTTGTCTTGACCTTCCAGGGAAGCCATAAAACAGAAATGATGTCTAAATAATAAATGTCTGGGAGAAATGTGAAATGCCTAACGGTGTTGCACTTAGCTTTTGTGACATCTGTGCACTGTAGTATAAAGAGCTGGTATAAGGATCATTTCAAAAGCAGGAATATTTTCTATTGTTTCTTTGCATTTTTGACCTTCCTTCTTCTCTAGGTTCAATCCCTCTCAAGTACAGTTTAATTTTTTTTTTCTGCAGGATGTGTGTTTTCCTGATTTTCCCTTAGGACAGGAGCAAACCACAAAAAGCAGATTTGGAAAAAAACCTTTGATTCCAAAGTGAGGCTGATGGGGTCAGGTTTTTATTTACTATACTTTGCCATATGTGCAGCATTTGGTATTGGTAGCCACACAAGAACAGATCTTGCCTTCTCCCTTTGATGATCCTATGACAGCAGGGCCGATAATAGTGTGGAAGAGAGCATGCAGGAGGAGTAGCTGCTAGGACGTGTGGCCCTGCTTTGTATCGCTGCTCAGGGTTTGGGGGTAGGAATATGGGTTGTTCTTGGTTTGGAGTGTTGTGAGGTCGTTTTTTTTTTTTTTCTTCCTTCATTTTCCAAATTTAGATTTAATAATTTTTAGGACCAATGGTTGAGGTTGTTGTCATTCCTAAGTTCAGAAACTTGTAATTCCTGTGCTGTTTAGTCCCTTGTTGAATGATCATAATGCTTTCTATGCTTCTGCTCTTTCCAATTGCGTTGGGAAAGGCTGATTTCCTCCCTGAGTGATCTATGATAAAAAAAAAGAAATTACCCTAGAATAAATAGTCCATTAAACAATCTCATTTTTAAATCTTTCCTACTAAACAAGTATGAGTGTTGTCATGTGCTGTTTTTTCTTATTTTATATTCCACTAGTTGTAATAGAGATGGGGATTCTCTTTTGCCCAGCGAATGTAATGCCCCCAAAGAATTGCTGATCTGGACAGATAAATGATCGTTATGTTGAGCTTTATTAATGTTTCGAAGAACCCTTGTGTAACATTATCCGTCATGCCAGAGTGTAGGAGTAACATCTGATTCTATCTGGCTTGAGTGATCTACCTCATTCACTGTGAAGTTTTACATCCTGAACGATTTCAGATACCAATCGATCAGCTGTTTTTCTGTGGGTGCTTGACAGTCTTCATTTTACTCCTAACTGAATTGTTTCTGTTCTTGGCTCAGACTCTTGGGTAGAAGCAATCCTTTAGAGAAGTAAATACTGAACAGTTTATACACTGCTTTATTGTATCCTTACTTGTGTCAACTAGATCTCTCGGACTCTGTAGAATTTGCAGTAAGGCTTCTTGACACAAAAGGTTTGCAGTGATTAGAAGAGGCGCAAAGGAGAGCGTTTAGGCAGGTCTTCAATGCATAAAGCATTGATACATAAATTAATGCATAAACCCCCACAGCCGGGAACTTAAGCTGTAGCATCTGAAGCGCTGTGTCTGTGAGAGGCAGTGGCTCCCAGCTGCTGAGTTCAGAATGCAGCACCAGTGGAGAGCTACTCCCTCTTGCAAAGATAAGAAATTACTGATAAGGAAATAAGCAGGATCTTGCCTCTTTTGAAGTCAATTTTTAACTTCAGATTTTTCTTTCTCAAAGGGAATATTATCTGATATGTTGGTCTCAAAATGTTGCCTGCCCTAATTATAGCCTGGAGCCTAAGGAAGCACAAATGATGCTAAACACTGTCCAAAAGGCTCTCCTTGACACAGAAACTAGCCGCTAAGCCTTCACGTGATGCTGCTTGTGTTTCTGAGGATCCCCTCCTCCAAATGCAGCTGTACTTCTCCTCCCTCTCTCCTCCATTTTCCATCTCACTTTTCCAGAGTTAGGAGACTTGAGTGGCTTCCCTCTCAGCCCAATTCCAAACCTATTGCATTTGTGCAAACTGAGTGCCCTTCATCTGAACTGTCCTCAGTGGCCTTCCCTAAATCCTTTTTCCATTCCTAAGACTTGCTCAGATGCTATTCTCCTTCCTTCCAGGCTCCCTTTCTTCACTGACTTTTCTACTTTTTCATAGCTCCTTTCCACATGCTTGCAGATACTAGTGTATTAGATTATTGCTGCTTTATTTTGTTCTTTGTCTCTTCCCTAGTACGGCCTTTTGCCAATAAAAACCCCTTGGTAAATGTTTATGTGAAACATGCCCATTATAAAACAATTTCTGGTAGCTGTCATGTCCCTGTAGGCATATGCAGACGGAGATGACGTGCTGTGATTTCAGCCATAGCTGGCACTGCTCTGTTTTGAACTATACAGCCAATAGCATGCTATCTGAATCTTGTCATCTTTTTATTGAGGAAATAGGTATGTAAAGTGATTTAATGAGTATTGGTTTGTTGGAGGTTTCAGATGACTCAGTGTCATATACATGTCTGGGGCAAGTGGTAGTGTGATATATTAGTTTTAAAAGCAGAAACGTGATGAGTTGAGAGGACAAAAAGTATGATTCATCTCTCAGTCCATGTCACTATTATAAAGCCAGAAAAATACCCAAGGAGTGGCTGTAGCTTAACTGATCTCAGCTGAAAGTTGGTTTTGATCCTTGGGAGACATGCCAGCTCTTGGGGCGTCTAGGGAGTCTTGGTACCATTTTGACATCATGATGATTGAATATAAGAATGCTTTACAACACTGTCAGTATGGTGTCAAATACATATGCACATACATGTATACGTACAAAAAAGCTTTAAAACTTTTCTTCTGGTCCTTTATCTCACCTTTACTGTGTCTCAAGGGAACAGCATCTCTGCTGGCGTATTTTCTTTGTTCTTTTTACTGCCTATTAGTCCCTTAGTTTTGCTATAAAGAGGTGGTTTTAAAAAAAAAAAATCTACCAATGTCTATGTTTAGATACATTTATGCATGTTTCCTGTCAGTAGATAGTTGAGATAAGCAAAAGCATGTTCCAAACTGTAAGCTGGAAGGGAGCAATCATTGTTGCCCTTCAGCATTGCAGTGGCAGTATGGATCGCAACAGCAGCCTATTACGCAGCTTGGTTTGGTTTTTTTTGTTTGGGTTTTTTTCCCTTCAGACAAATTGACAATGACGATACCATGTCAAGTGACTTCCCTTAACTCTTGGCATGAAGTGACGGTTCAATCTGTACATATACGTACTTTATTTACAACAACGGCAAGAAGTCCTGTGAACTAAGCCATGTGCTTTTCTTCTTTTTATGAGGCTACTCAGTAGGGGGTCTGTGTAACGTATGTACCAGGAACATAAAGATGTTTAAGATACAAAGATGTTACTCAGGTTTAATACTGGTTTGCATAGAGCTTAAGAAGAATTAGTTAAATAGTTGCTTCCCCCCAGATTACTTGCAGATAGTAGGAAGAAATCCATAATAGCTGTGAACATGCTCTCAATGAAGCCCTCGAAGTAGGCAATGCAGAAGTTAATACCAGGAGCCAGGCAGTCAAATACACTGTAAATAGTTAAAAGCTGTCTCAGTCTCATGATAAAAAGTCACCAAAGCTCAGCTAGGCTTGACAGCCTTGTTATACTGAACTGCTGAAAGAAATTGAACCTGTCTTGGCTTATGTTTTCAGTCCTTTCTGTCAAAATGCTTTATTGCTAAAGTTTAATGTTAGAGAGCTGTCTTGTCGCTTTCTTCACTGACATTTGTGTACTTGGGTGCTGAGCACATTTCATTCTATTTAGGTGAGCATCACAGAGCATACGTGAGTTGTAGTCTCTGTGTTGAAAAAGAATTTTGGAGTTTTACCAGGAAGAGAGAATGTATGGCATCTATCCATCCATACCTGAGAGGGATGCAGGACACTAGTGGAGGCAAAAATGCAATTACAGGAAGAGTGGAGTGAACATGAGACGACCTGCTCTCACCTTTGGGATCTGGCTACCTCACTAGTGGTGATTTTGGATTTGCATGAATTTCCCAAGTTCATCTGGGAAACAGAGTAGTAATTGCAGAGCCCCCATGTAATTCTGAGGAAAGAGTTCTCCCTCTTGCCCCCTGCAGACACCTTCAAATACCATCTTGACGCAGACTGTGATCCAAGATTTTTTTCCGAACAGGTAAAAGTAAGTGCTGGTCACATGCAGGACTGCTATTATGAGTTTGTCTCACCTCTAAGTCTAATCAGCTCTATAATGGATTTAAGCATCTGTTACGAATTAAGTCAGTTCATGCAGACCAGCCCCCTGACTTTTACTTCTATTGTTACTATTTTTCTGGGCTTTGTATGCCTTTCTGTTTGTTGATGGTAAGTTCTCTCCACAACATATGGCTGCTAAAGCATGGTGTCTGCACAAAAGCCACCCTGGAGGATAAGATAAAAAAGATTCTGTGTGGGCAACTACATAGGAAGAATCTTCAAAGAAGCGATATGAAGAGCATCCCTTGAGACTTAACTCCTCTCATCAGCTAAACAAACATGGGACCAGTTAATCTTTCTGGCCCACTGGTGAGTTCACAGTGTCTTTCAGAAGTTTCTGACTGAATGCACTTCTCTTGAAAGAAGTGTTAGCTGTGTCCTACCTAGTGTGTTTGCTCTTGATTTGTGGTTAAAACTTTAGTTGATGGTACAACAAGAAGTATTACTGCCTCAGAGGGGAAGCTCTTCGTAGTTGAAGCGTGGCTTCTGTTTATGGGAACCTGATGGCCTGGTAAAGGCCAGTTAATCTCTGGGATGCCAGCCAACATAATTTCTGGTTTTATGTCATGTTGCCTGTTACCACTCTAGCAGGGCTGAGTCTGTCAGGGCTGGTGCTTCCCCTTCAGAGGGGTTAATTTTATCTCACTTTCTGAGCACAAGGGAATAAAACTTGGCCTCTTTATTCTTTTGTTCCCCCTCCATTGCCCATGTTAATTTAATTTGACAGCCTGGCGAATAGGATTTGTCAAATAATGTATCCTTAAGCAACATAGATATTGAAAACTGTGCTTTAAATTTATATAATCCAGATGTGAGAACCAATAAAATGCTCAGATGAAATGAAATGTCAGGCTTTGTGGGGAGAGAAAAGGAGAAATACTATTTGCCACTTACTTTCCCACATGGCATAAAGTGCAGAACAGGGTTCAATCAGTTGTATTAGTCCCCAAGAAGAGAGTAGTATTTGTCACTTCAGTGCTGGTAGCCAATAGTAAATATGATCAATATGAAAATGCTGAATCTCACAAGACTTGTTAAGTAAAAACAATTTAGTGTTTGGGCAGTGAAAAGGCTGGTCTTGGTAAGTTATTTACAGCTAAGTTGCTGAGATGATCTTCAGCTCAGAATGGTAAAGTCTAAGCGAATCCTGTAGTATCATGTATGAAATTGTTTGATTACCTGTCAAAACGAGGCACCACTCAAAGAGATAACATTTCCCTCTCTTAGTAGTACTAACAAAAAAGGCAGCAATTTAATGATTTTAGGTCTGTAGGAGTTATGCAATTGGAGTAAGTCAACAAACTCCAAAAGAGTTTGGGGAAGAAAACTGGTAAGATGTTGCTGCATGTGTGCTGAGTTAAGTGAAGTACAATGTCCTATTTAGGAATTCCATTTGTTCTACAAAATATATTCCCACATATGTCCATAAACCAACTTATGTTTCTGCAATATTTCTTCTCCTGTATGTAGGAAGAGCCTGAAAGATGGATAATAATTATCTTAAACTAATTTTCAGTTAAATCTCTTCATTCCCTCTGGTGACTTTTCTTTGGCAGAAGGGAAGAAATACTGAGTAACGCTAGACAATATTTATGAACTAGTTAATTCCCCAAAAGTGCAATTTAATTTTAGCTAAAAATGGGTATTCATCAAATTCAGAGCATAGGCCTAATAAGTAAGATTAAAATTCAAAAAGTTTAAAACGTTTCCATTCTATATTTAAAAGGCAAAGATTTTAATGTTAGTATGAACTGTCATTTTAAATTTGCCTGCATTTAATATAAAAGCTGAAGAAACTTTCAGTCAAAGCAAAATAATTTTTCACATTTTTAAAATAATGTGATAGTAAGCCTGAAGTCATATGCATAGCTCAATAAGTAAATGCTGGTGTTGAGAACACTAACTTGATTTATCTGTACTGCATTGTGGTGATACGATAATATAAAATTGGGCTGTTTTTAGACTTACTTCCATTCTCCACCACATGAATTAGGTGTCCAGAAATAGGTTAGATAGTAAACTGTATTTAAACCACCACCCTCAGTTTTGCTCTCAGAAGAAACACCTTTCATATTCAAATAAAGTTAGACCTGAGTCGAGACCATCTGTGATTTTGATCACACAAAATCAAAACATGTATGATAAGATTTTGCAAATCCAACCCAACCACTGGCTTTGTGTAAATGATGATTTGCTTAAGTCAAAAGCTGTAGAAAAAAGCCTTAAAAGGTTTACTGGAAAAAAAAGTGATATGAGAAAATGCATATGTCGGGTTTTTTCTTATTCCTAAGACACCGAATTAGAACAGCTAGGGATGCATCCCACAGTATCAGCACAATTAATAAGATTAACTGCTCATGTTGGAGGCTTGCATTCTGTAAACTGAGGCATGTGAAGTTAGTGCATTGATTAAGAGACTGGGACACAGCAGACCTTAGCTAAGTTACTTAGTTTTTTAATGACTTTCTGCATTGTCTTAGCACAGAATTACCTCTTATTCTATACCTGTAATACAAGGCTGCTACTACTTCTTATATCTGAAGGGAGGTTTTAAATTTTTTTTTTTTATGTTCACAAGCCTAATAGGCCATGATGTTGAAAGAACTTCTTCAGGCTGATGTAAAGGCAAAGCTTTGATAAAAGGTAGTTGTTGGAATGCAGGTTTGGGGCAAAGTCTGCAGTTTCTGCTGGACTCTCCTGACATCCCACCCTTTCTAGGCAGCGCTTAGGGTACATTTTCTATTCAGCCAGCTTAGCAGTTTGGGCTGGTATTACTATGAAAAGGGCAAAATTTGAGCAGATAAAATTTCATAGCCCTGGCTGTCTTCCAAGAGAAGTATCCTGTTAGAAATGCAAGGTGCCATAGCTATATTTGAGAGAGAGGGAGAATGCTTCCTAAGTTGTTCTGTCCAGAGTTTTGTATGTGTTGTCATAGAGAAGTTTTTTTGCATCAATCACAGCTAATTCAGGTGGAGACAACGCTGCTGAAAGATGTCAGTGAAGGCAGATCCACATTGAAAAATTCCAGGTTTTTTAAACAATGCAGTATCTGTCTGGATTCCGGCTCTTTGAAACCTTAGTATAACCAAGTGCAAAACCCTAAGTAGTAGAAGTGCCATTTAAAAAACTCAGTCCCATTCAGCTGATCATATGATCTAGCCTCTTGGGTTTGTTTGATTCATTCATTAGCTGTGTAATCCATTCGTTTCTGCTGTGGTTCCATAAATCACATGCTTGCCAGAGTGGAGAGAGTTATTTGAAAGGATGGAACAACCATTAAGTAGAAATGAGAGTATGTGTAAAATGTTCACCCTACATAGCTGGGGGGGAATGAGCACTGACTGGCCTCTCTACAGTATGGAGCGGAAAGACCAGCGAAACCTCAGCCATTTCCCCTGGTTCTGGTTAACGTAATAAACATGGTACTAGGCTATTCCCAGTAGGGACACATTGCAGCTTCCAAAACTGGGGATAGCTTTCTTCTGTCATGCTCAGCCATGGCTTTGTATGTTTTTCTTCCAAATTACAACATGGTTTTAATCTAAACAGACATCAGTTCTGTACGCCAAACACATCAAATATATATTGCAAGGATAACAGAATGGAAGAAAGTAACATGGCTCACAAAGTGACCGTGTGATAGTACAGGGAAGAGGAGGGGGAATTGGAGGAAAGGGCTGAGCAGGGACCTGACCCCCTAAAGCAAAGCAACTAATGGAAAAAGCGGTCAATGAATAGAGGTATTGTTTTCAACTTCGTGAAGGAGATTCCCCAGGGAAAGGTTAGGTTCCAGGATAAATGAAGTCTCCCCTCAAATGGTGTTCTTCCCTATCCAGATACAGGCATGACAATTACCTATTAAGAAACAGAACTGAGAGTATTTATTGCTTCTGTTCTCTAATTTACACGATTCTACAAGTGTCTTATTTTGCCCTGACTGAAAGGGCTGTATCATCAGGAGATTCTGCCTTTCTGGACCTCTCAAGCACCTCCTCCAATTTTTTATTTTTTTTTTTCCTGTGTTTTCCAGCTGTTAATACTTGGTGTTGGTGGAAGGTGTATAGGCTTTTTCTACAGTTGCTGCAAAACTATCTAGAGAAGAGTCAGCACTGTGTAAGTCTCCATAGCTTGCTGTCTCTCCATGTCCTGGGGATACCAGATAGCAACCAAAGAAAGATGAAAGATCTGTCACTTTTATTTTCTTGGGCTGCCCATTGTAAGTGTCAGAAAGATTAGGAGTGGAGGCTCCCACAGGCAGAGAGATTGAAGGGTGCCTGCTTTGTATGGCTGGGTGGTAGGTCGGAGCGTGGGAGGTACTGGAGCAATGAGTGGCAGCACTGTGGAAAGAAAAAGCTGTTTTGGAAAGGGGGTGTGAGTGGAGAAGTGCTGGCTTTGGAAGTCTTACAATTATTTGTCTTGTGTGAGCTCACAAATTAGTACAGACAAGGGATATACAAATGCTTAAGAAGTCTGTCATGAAGAGTACATGGGACTGAGGAGTGAAGAAACAGATGGGATGCCTCTTGCAACCTCGCTCCAAGGCCAAAAAGCTGTATGATGTCATGATGTCATTCTTGTGACATGGTGGTAAGCTCTGTTTCTTTGGCAGTTGTGTTTGCGGGTTTTTTTTTTTTGTTTAAGTGATTGCTGCTATAATTGGAAAGTTACAAGACAACTTCAGTTTTTACTACAGAAGAAGTTGGTTCTAGCTCTTGTGATAGTGAGACGTCTTAAAAACCATGGAGCGTAGTCTAAAAATGCAGAAACCTGAAAGTTCCTGAATAAGAATAATAACCCAGGATTTAAAAAAACCCCAACAACCCCCCCCATTGTTTTTCAACTCCTGAGTGTGATCAGTATTTGCAGTAAAAAATACATGTTAGCCTGAGCATGGTGCATCAGGGACTGATTTTAACTGTGTCTAGTTGAGCATTGGTGTTTATGTTGTCGTAGCTCTTTGGAAACTCATGCAAGTGCTAGATGAAGTGCACTCATGGCTTATGGACTGCTTCAGGTTACTCAAATCCTATTTAGTTACCAAGCATGTAGATATGGTAGTCTACTTAGTAGATCAAAGGTATTAAACCAGAATCATCTGCAATTTCACTAATATGGTGATGCAGAAGGACTGTGGTACTTGGATTGTTTTTAGAAAGTTCTCTTGAACTTTCGTGGAGAAAGACAGATTACAGAAGTAATTGTGCGGGGAAATGGGCACAAAAAAGAGCCATTCTCAGAGTGTGAGTGAGAGTGCAAAGGAAACAAACTATGTGTAGAAGGTGTAGAAATGGCTTTAAAAAAAAAAAAAATCAAGCTGAAACATGTTCTTTTTAGTATTTGGTCTCACTCTACAGCTGCTACTTCTCCAGCCAGGCATGCAACAGTTTCATTGCAGCACTCCCTAAGGACTTGGCATTGCTTCGGCTGTCAAGACCAACAACAACACAGTGCTGCTGAAACATAGGAAGCCCGAGTTGCATGGTGCCAACACTTTGTAATGTTACAGAGTTTTTACCTAAATAGAAGGATCCTGCACTGAACTGCTTTATGTTCAGTTCATTTTACAAATCTACACCTCTGACTTCTAGTTTGAGAAACGTATTTCTCTCGCACTGTGGCTTTTCAGAGATGTTGCATGTTCTCAGTCTTATGCTTTGATGTACTATATTTTGACAGTTGCTTCAAAGCTTAAGTGGATTGGGCTCTGGAGGGTTGTAGATTCAGACTACGATTTCAGATGGATGAGAATGAGGGAGGGAAGTCAAGTATCGTACATGGACCCTGGGAAGCAAAACGGTACTTGGTAGCAGAGCCAATATGATAATATAAAAGCAGAGTGCTAGAAGCAGAATTACAGGACGATTGGAACAAGTCACTTATTTCTGAAAATTTTCTCTTTGGAGCTCCTTCAGTTTGTTTTATAGAGCAATGGAAATGGCCTAAACTCAAGACTAAGGGGAAATTGCTGAATTTCAGACATGGTTCTCCCTGACTCTCCCCTCGTGGCCACAGGTAAAATGTTTTGTTTCCAATCTGTAAAACAGGTCAGATGCTTACTTTGCCTCCTCAGAGAGACAGTATAGGAATTAGTTTCCATTTACAAAGTATTTTAATGTACTGTCATTCTTTATGGTTCATAATGGACTTGAACCTTAGAGATTTTTCTCTGTGGCTCAGAGAAGACCACACCTACCACATTGCTCTCAGCCTTATTTGAGTTGCCAGAAAAAAGCTGACAAATTGGCATGAGCTCAGAGGCGAGCAACCCAAACAACTCGGGGACTGGCTGGAGGGGTTAAATTAATAACGCAAGATTAAAAGAGATAACTATATGTAGTTTGGTGAAAGCTGTTCCCCTGGAGTTAATTATGCCATATTATTTTAAAGATGTAAATGTTGAAGGATTTGCTTAGTGCGCTCCAGAGAGGTAATTGGCAGAGAAAAGAGGAAGCAAAAAGGAACTTCCAAGTTGAATACCAAGGGAGAAGAATTTCCTGACAGTGGATCTGTTGCGCTGTCAAGCAGACTTGCAGGGAAGTGCTGTTTGAAACACGAAAGTCTCCTAGATGAGCAAGAAGTCCTGAACTGAGATAAAGGTGAAACCCAGTGAGTCTTGTCTGTCTCAACTGCTGTAATTTGAGAGCCTCGGATACCATTATTGATATAGCAGCAGTGCCCAGGAGCTCAAATCAGAGACGCATGCTGTAGAAACGCGGAAACAAGCTTTCTGTATCTGTTGTAAAATCTGTAGAGCAGTCTGGATCTAGACTGGCTCAGAAGTTAGTATCAAAGGGCTGCAGCCAACACTCATATGGATATTCTGCCTTTTTCTGTTCCTACCCCAGCAGAGGCACAAGGGCAGCCTCCTGGCAAGACCAAGATGTCTAGCACAGCAGAGCTGCTCTTGGAGTACCCGAGAGGGCAGTGGCAACCAGCTCCTACTGACTCATTCTCCATGCTCAGACTGCAGTAGCATGCACAAACACAAAAATACTGTCCCAGGCTTCCCGGGTCCTCCTGATGTGTAATTGTAAGAACAACTATTGGAAAGTTCAGAAACTACAGAGAAGACTTAAGTAGGAAAACTCCAGGAAAATTAGTTTAACTTCCCAGTTAATTATGAATATCTTTTCCCTTCCTTAAATACTTTTGTTTCTCTAAGATTCCAGGTGTTCCAATGCTGCAGCACACACCAGAGTTGACCTGAATATTTGAGGAAGGTTAGCTGTGGTGCCCTTGAGTTCCTTGCAGGCAGATTTATCCTGGTAGTCCTAGCAGTATATTAACCCATTGTCTAGTGCTGTGCAATTGCAATTACTGTGCTTCCAGTGATTAGGCTAACTTGTTTAGACTTATCACAAGCATCTCTGCAATGCTCAGCAGTCAGCTAAGCATTTTTCCTAGAAAACAGCATCAGCAAACATCAGTATTTCTGCCAGTTGAATAAGACCTAAAATCAAACTGATCTGATTGTGCAGTTTATTTAGATCAGGCAAATCCTGAACTCTGGTCTATAGAGTTAAGGGAGAAGTCAACCTTGATCATGGTTTTTAACTTTGCCAGGCACTGGGTTTGGTCAGAGAACTCGATCAAATGTCCTCTCTAAACAAAATAGTACGTTCAAAACCACATGTGAGAAATTGTAGCTATGAAGCCTTAATCATATTGCATGGGAAATAGCTAAGTTATTCATTTATCTAGGAGCATTCAAATTTCTGAAAAAAAACTTTGAAGCTAGTACCTCAATGCAAAATCCTGTATTCTTTTTACATCTGTGATTATAAGTATACATAAGATCTTATAAATAATGCTTCTGCCAAGCTCCATTGCCTATGCTGACGGACCCTGCAGGTTTTTATTCCCAATCTGTAATAGAGCAATAGTCCAGGAATGGAAGTCTAGTTCCATTCCCTTCCTCTCTCAGCATTTCATTGCTTATCTACAGCTTTCTGCCATACCAAGCCTTGGCCATAGCAGAACAACTCTTAACATCTACATCCATGATTTATGTTTAGCAGTGCGTTCATTGTATTTACAACAGTGCATGAAGCTTTAGGGCATCTCAGATGGAGGGTCTACAAAGGGAGCTAAAATCCAGAGAGATGCAGGTGTGGAATTTAAACCTTTCCATCTCTTTCTCTCTCTCTCCCCCCTCCTTCCCTCCCTCCTTCTCTCCCTCCCC
>JANZLQ010000022.1:27413078-27435715 GCA_026212715.1 Elanus axillaris | reverse complement strand
CCCCCTTCGTTTTGGGGTATTAACTTTGAGATAACTAGTTTAGAAAGCAGTCCCAATTGAATGAGAACAGTGAAATTGTTAGTGTTGCTGAAACTCTTAAGAATCCCCTGCTGTTCCCGTGCTGGGTAATTCCGATACATGAACATGTACAGGCAGCATTTTTATCAGGATGTGTGCTGCCAAGCAATTAACTAAATGTGAAAAAAGATGTGATCTGGAGTTGAGTGCATTTGTTCTATTCTTTCAAAATAAAAAAAGGCATGCCATATAAGAGCTTCCAGAATACTGTTGTCAGTATTCTGGTTAATTAACTGAATATAAATTTGAAAAGCTATAATATTTTTGGTTTTCTTGAACTCTTCACTTCAGACTCACTTCTTACTTGGAGAAAGCCTGGTGTAGGCTTTATGCAAATTGAAGCCAAGGTGGCAATTCTATTCCCAGGACCAATTCTGGAAGTTGGAGCAGAGTAGCTGATGTATCCAGGCTGTTTTAGCTTTCCTTATCTGCTCCCTGCCGTCTGTACACCAGAATCTGCTCTCTGCAACCCGTCACTAACACTGTTCCAAAGAGAAATGCTGTGATAGTAAGTAGTAACTTGGCTGTCCCATTCATTAGATATATTGTGACTTAATGATAACATTAATTGAATTGGCTGAATAAGTGCTCTTTGGGCAGGATGCCAGTGTTTCTGGGAGTTTGTGTAACAGACGTGCTTCTGAGGAAGTGAATGAGATATGAATCTGTCTTACAGTAGGCACCAATTTGGTGTCTGTTCCTGTGCTTCCCATCATCTTACAGCTCTGAAGTGATACGAATAAAAGTATATGGCTGCCTATAGTTTGATGCTCACAAACACTGGGTTGTTTTTTTGGTTGTGGGTTTTTTTTTTTGTCACAGTGATGACGATTGGAATTAGCACTTCGCAGATGGTATTCCCTGCCCTGGTGGCATGTTCACCACCAACTGTGCTTTTTCTTCCCATTTGGCTCCCAATCACTGTACATTCCTGGCCTTGGCCCAGAGAGGTCAGCGGCTCTTTGCTCTGCCTCTTTCTTTACCTTCTGCCCTCTTCAGGTCTCTGGCATAAGGGAAGTCAGAAGGCAGGATAACATTTTTGTTCTTTGAGGGATTCCTACCAGCAGGTTTACTAATTTTCCTTTCCATTCACTACACCTGTGCATTGTTCCCCTGCTCCTCCTCAGGGCTTTCGTAAGGGAGTGCGACAGTGCTTCGGATACAGGGCTCAGCCTTGCTGTGAGACTCCCACCACACTGATCAACAGTAGTTACTGTGCTGATATTGTCATCATGAGAGCTGAGATAAGTCCTTCTGATCCGTACTAATGCACAGTGTATGTATGTTACCAAAATCTGAGTTCTGTCATTATTTAGCCATTATTTTTACTCAAGCGCAGGTATATATAATAGGGGACATTTCAATTATTTACTGCTTCAGTTGGTTAGACGTTCCTTGCCCTTAACTAAAAACCTTACATAGAGGCAACAAGTGTGTGTGTATGTAGGCAGAGAGACAAGGGAGGGTCTCTTTAGGTATTCTGTTGTGTTCTGAACAGGGTTGGTTCGTTCCCCCCCTCCCGACAAACTTTGAGCTTCAGCAGGCTGCTTCTAACTACTAACATATGTCTGAGGGTGGGGAAAGAGATGCAGGAAGGAATACTCCAAGGAGTACAGTAGCATTTTTGCGTTCAGTTAGTCAGTCATCAGCTCCTCCAGTTGTAACACAAAAAATAAAATGAATGATCTGTAAAGGAACTGGAAATCTGACAGAGCAAAGTTGCGCTGTTCAGTCTAGTGATTACATAGCAGATAAGTGTAGTTCACCTAGTGTTTTCATTAGGACGATCTCGGAGCACTTCAGTAGCAAAATGTTTATAATGTTTATTGCATCTACTTTACGAATGAATCTCTTCATTGAACCTGCCCTGATAGTGATCCCAGTCAGCTATCAGAGTTTTGCTTTAGTGCTTTGCCCTTTTACTGTGCAAGCCACAACCTGGGGGCATCTCACCACCTCATTTTCCCACCTTTGCCTTTGAGCGATTGAGAATATTTTTTCTGTCTCCGCCTCTCCCAAAATAAGTATTTTTTTTTCTTTTCCTGCTTAAGTATGATAGACATATGTCTATTTACTTGTGCTCCTTAAGGAGCTTAAGGACCCTAAAGAGCATAATGTTGTGAGTTCATTGCTGTCTCCTGAGTATTTCTTGGGAAGGCAGGTAGATCTAGAAAGAAGAGCACTAATAGTTTTCTTTTAAATCAAATTACTTCAGTGTATGTTATGTGTGCAGTCAGTATCTCCATTAAGTTTTGGTCTCATCTTATATTTGAGTTGCCCATACAACCTCTGTGACTCTTGCTGGGAGTGAGCCAAGAGAAACAATGGCCATAAGGAGTAGAAGCACATCTTCCACATAATTGCAATCACGTTTGAGGTCCACTTGTACTGCAGAATAAGCTTTCTGCTTCTGTGCATTCCTTCACTGTTATCACCTGAGTTTCAGCACTGCGGAGGAGCTGTACCGGGCTGAGGCTTTGGTTCAAGTCTCATCTTGAAGACATGCTCTGTCTTTTTTCTTCTTTTTTTTCTTATTTTCTTTCTTCTCTCCTTTGTGTTTGCTCAGACTAAAAACTTTGGTTACAAATCTCGGTGAACAAGTCCTTTGAGCTATGCCAATTGCTTCTGGAAGCTAATTATTGTGTGTTAGTAAATGAACCAGGTAGAAAGAATGTTAAATATATCAGACTTGCAGCAACAAGTCTCCTGTCAAAAGGAAAAATACTAACCTCTCCCTAACTGATATCAGCAATTACAGCCACCAGCTGGTAGGAAGGTGAGAAACAGAGTAAACCAGGAACAAGAATAGAATTGTAAGTATTATACAATGAGCTTCTTCATGTAGAAAAAAGTTTCTAAAAAGCAGAGACCAAGACTGTTTCCCGTACCACATGTGGTTGTGTGCTGCTGGTACTGTAAGGAAAGCTTCTTCCCCCCCCCCCCCTCCGCCCTTCCAGACTTAGTGCTGCAGTGGAACAGGAATTTGAATGCTGACTCAGAGGCATCAGCACGTATTCTGTCCTGGTTGGTTCTATTCCTGCTTTTCCAGCTATAGCAGGATTTCTACAAATGAAGTTTCAGGCTCTCAAATGCATCCACTTGCCCAGAGGGGAATAATGAAATCCAGAACATAGCAATTCAAAACATTCCTGATTCCAAACCAATCCCCTGAGTCACTTAGTTGAAGGGACACAATTTTAAGAGTGAGCTCAGTTCAAAACAAACCTGGAGTTCATTATCAATTTGGACTGATTTAATCTCATACCCCTTTTATTATTCCTTTCTGGGACTCTCTGAGGTTAAAGTTGTTGCATCTTCCACTGTAGAGAGAAAGTGATGTGCAGCATAGCCTACTCATGTTTATCTGTCAAACTCCAGCACTTTGCAGTCCAAAAAGGAAGCTCACGCTAAAAGCAGGGCATGGTCAAATGGTTTGCTATGAGTCTGAGCTCCTTGTGCCTCACTGTATTTATACCTAAAATGGATATGATAAACTATGAAGTGTATATTTTGAAATTAAATACACCCCCTCCCCTTTTTTTCCCCCTGCATCTGTAACACGCCATGTAAGGTGGTTGCTGTGTCAAGCAGATACTGTGCCAAGGTAACAGATGCTGAGACAGTATCAGGTGTCTACAAAGTTCTCTCCTCTCGGAGAGTCTGGCCTCGTAAGAGTATAGCTGATGGTGAATTGATCTCAGGTGTCAATGGCTGTATTGCATAATTAATTATAACTTTATATAGCAAGAGAGAAACAGAGTAATGCTGTCTGTGTTTGTTAATGGTAATAAATGGATCTGTTTACTAAGGATCTATGTCACATTTCAATTTTTTTTTTTTAAATCTTTCCACCGGTTTATCATCTCATCCAGACTTTTCCATTAATTAATTATGTGGTAGTTAATCCTTGTTGTTGTTCATACATCTGTTCCATCTGAGTTAATTTGTCTTACCTAGGTGACTAAGAACAAAGGCATTTGTGAACTCTTGTCTGTGCAGCAAGTGACCCCAACTAAACTATAATTTTAATCCTATGGGTATTGGTCACTTCTGCTCTTGTGTGGTACATGTACCTCTGTACCTCTGTTGTGGAAGAATGTCTTTACCTTTACACGCGTGCTGCAAACTTCTTTTCAGTGCATGCCTTATGGACCCTGGCTGGGGTATTCTTAGTGTCAGTGAGAAGAGGCTGCTGTGGATGCGGCGGTGGGGAGGTAGGGGTTCCTCCCGCAGGTTCGTCTGCAGTATAGACTCTGGGAAAAAACAGGGGCCAAAGCTCTCATTCCCGCTGGCGCTGGATGTTCTTCTCAGCTGGGAGTTTGTGCCAGATTCCCATGCATGTGGTGAGATGCAGTCTGATGATATGGTGTGAATCTTGCACATGAGCAGCAAGTGACATGCCTTGTTATGGGAGCTTTGTCCGTGACCTGTGGGCCTGTGAATTTGGAGGTTGGGAGCTATCGTGATACTTGGATTAGGTTGACTGTTGAGAACATGGCCTCTTTTTGCTAAGACCTCTCCCTCTCTGGTCCGTGAACATCTAGATGCACTCCATGCTTTTCATGAATTGGGACAATGGCTAAAATACAAAGCTGTTTTCACTTACAAGCTACAAAACTGTGCACGTTTTCCAGTTGTAACCTAAGGATGTCATTTAATCTTGAGACTCTCCAGCTGCACAGTAACCATGAAAGCTCAAGTGAAAGTTTTATTTTCAATACAGAGGGAAGGTGTATGCATTATTCATGACGCAAAATGTAATGCAGTAAGCAGGTATTTGTGGTTTCATTCAGGTCAGTTATTTGCCTCTCAAAAAACCTAGCAAGTAAGAGGTTTGGTTTCCCCAACCTCTGCTGATTATACTTTATCCTCTTTCCTTATACGCTTCTTATCTATTCTTAATTCTCTATAGAAATGCTTCACTGAACATGTCAGATGTTTAGTATTCTGGTGTTCTCTGTATGGGCTCAGACATTTTAAGCAGTTGCTTTAGAAGACCTACAAATTGATTTACTAATTATGAATAATCTTGTCTTAAACTGTTCTGCTTTAACAAAAATAAAGACACAGGAATTGTAAAGAGAGTTTCTTGGTTAAAATTTGAGCATGAATCAAGAATTACTTCTAAGGGTATCTGAGTTTTGATTTGTTTCTAGTGCAAATGCTGCATAGTCAAATTTTGATCTGATTTAAAACCCTGGCAAACCTTTGATGTCAGTGAGGTTATGCAAGGCTGGCTTTGCAAGACTCTCACCATTTCCTCCTACAAATACAATGCAGACTCTCAGTCTCTTCGAGATGAGCAAATGGTTTACTGGGAAGTTCACTTGGTTTCGCCAAGGTTTTCCCAAGTTTTGATGCGTAAGGCAGAAATGAATATAAGCCATCAAAAGCAAGTCTGATGTATTAACCCCACAATAGCTGGCCTAGGAGCGTAGTGCTGGCTGAATGCCCAGTGCATGAAAGATGGGTAAGTGTACGTATACTTTTGTTTCACTGTTTAACAGTGAAGTAGGGGGATTCTCCAGTTTTGAGAGGAAAGAAGAGTGCAGGCTTAACTTATCCTTATTTTGCCTGGCCAGTGACAATTACCAAATTGCATTGCACATTATTACTGTTGTTTCTTGAAGGTAAGACATCTGGAGGCTGCTAAAGCTTTAATAAGCAGGTCTGCAGATAATGGCATGTACTGCATAGCTCAGCTATTGCCTGTGCTTTTTTGCAAAGCCTTTCATCTGTCAGTGTCTGAGTCTTAGTCTCTTTTTGCTCATACTCATGTTGGTACATCAGTTGCATAAGTCAGTGGTGTCACAGCATCCTGGTGTACGCCAGAGGAGAAATAGGTCTTTTATACCTTTGTTACATGTGAGAGTCTTCTCAGCATTGCTGCCTGGGTAGTCCTGTTGTTGCAGTGGGCTGTCTTCAACGTGGCAGTTCAGTGCAATTAATAGGCTCCTTAAATATGTGCATACTTCCATCAGGGATAGTTTAGGCAGAACGTTTAATGGTCCAGTGTGCTCTGTTGTTGCAGTGGAGAAGGGACCATCGGTAGTTTAGCTACGTATGGCAGCAGCTGTTTAAAAGATGAGCTGTTATGCACTGTAAGCAGGACCAGCCCATCCTAAGCTTTCCACCAAATCCAGAGCTCACCTCTGGGCATGTTTCTATGTATTAAGACCCCCAGTGCAAGACACTGTATTTTCTGTCTGAAAGAGCTTTCAGTCCGAGATGAGCTCTGACTAGCAGTTATGACAACCACAGAAGAAGAAGTAAGTAAAAGAGGCGGATGGAGATGGTCTGAGAAGAGGAGCTGCCTGCCCAGAGAAGTGGAGTTACGGCTGCTCCGTTTGGCAAAACAGCTCAGCTAACTGTTGTCAGTAGAAACTGGTCCTGCCTTTTCCCTGGCAGGTGTATATCCCTTGACTTGCCAGTGCTTGTACTGACAGAGTGTGGTCAGTACCACAAATCCAGCTCCAGCTTGTACCCCAATAGGGAAAGGTAGGAATGCTGTAAAGAGCCTAACAATTTGGGATTTGTTTGCTTTTGTAGCTTCTGGACATGGTCTTTCCTGTAGGTCTCCCATGACTCTTGAATGTTCAAATAAGGGAGACTGAGGCCCTGGGGGGCTGCTGATCACACTAGCCTTATAGTAGAGGCTAACAGTGGTAGAGTGTATGTGGTTTTGCTTGTAAAAAGACGTGGAGCATGTTTTTAAGGAGCATATTTCCTTTCTGCCTCCCCTCAGTGCATACAGATGTTATTTCAGAGAAAACTGTGCAGCTACACTGGTTTGTAGAAATCGTAGGCTGTGCTGTTTCCTAAAACCCGCTTCTCAGTCTCATGCATCTGT
Source organism: Elanus axillaris (assembly GCA_026212715.1). Classification (NCBI taxonomy): domain Eukaryota; kingdom Metazoa; phylum Chordata; class Aves; order Accipitriformes; family Accipitridae; genus Elanus; species Elanus axillaris. The sequence goes on along the minus strand of JANZLQ010000022.1, from coordinate 27,428,787 downwards.
GCATATGTACACTCTTGTAACTCAGAAAGGCTGTTCTTATAGGTTCCACAATGAGATTTATTTTCTGGGACTTACTGGAAACATTATCAGAGAAAACTCATAGCTAGTGCCCCAGCTATGTTGTGTTTTTCTGTCTGTTTTTTATTACGCTTGTGGTTTTCACTAGATTTGCTTCAGCTGTGATTTATTTTAATCTTCTGCTCTGGCATTTACTGTTTAAGCTTTTGCATATTCCTTGCATTTTGTTGAGTGTCACTTTGTTTCTGTTCTCCAAGTTGTGGGATTATTTTTAGGTGACATCCAGGCCTTTGTTTTTCTCCTGAGTGTGTGGCACTGGTTGTCCAGATCTCTGTCAGAGACGGATTCCAAGTCGTCTCGGCATCTCCCGCTTGACTTGGAGTTTTTGCTGCCTTTTTCTGTCACCGTTACTTTTCTGAACCTGAAGAAGTACTAAAACCCAGGGTCTTCTGGCTTTGAACAATGTTTCATATACTGATCACACACTGATTTTACCATTTAATGATTGAAAGCTTAAGAGAAATTGGGAGAGAGAATGCCTTTTGAGGCTGTTGAAAGGATTAGCCAGGGTAAAGGCTGAAAACAACAAATACTTTTGGCTAAAGCTGCCCCATAAATGCCAAATGGCACAAGTGATGTGTCTCTTAATTCTCACGTGTTGGCGCTCTATCTGAATGCCCACAGTGGAATCTGTAAGCTCTGCAGGTTGCATGGAGGAGTGTGGCTTCACTGGTTTCAGCTGAAAGGACAACCACACTGAGCAGGGTGGAAACAGCTCAAGCTTCCAAAGGGAGCAAAGGACTAAGTCAGTTGTACTGACAAAAATTGGTCCTCTTCCAGAGAGCTGCAAGTCCTACTCTGAAGGTGACTTTTACATAGAAAATGTTAAGACAAATCCTCAGTCCTGTCTTCTCCAGGGCTTTTGTTAGTTTGTTTGGTGAAAAATAGCTAGAAAACTGGTGATTTTAATTAGGGTATTTGGGGATTTCCTTAATGTAGTAAAATAACAGTTTGGTGTCATTCAGAGGTATCTGGGAAGATGTCTAAATCTTTTTTATTTAATTCATTAAGTACAAGTTCTGGGGCAAGTTTTTCAGCAGAGAGATTGTTTCCCCTGTAGATTCAAGGTGGTTCTGAGCCAAAGCTTTCCCTTTAGATTTGAGATGTTTCTGTTCTCAGAGATAGATAAAATGTGACTGTTACAGAGCCCAGGACATCTTTCATTTTTTGCTGTTCCGTGTGTCTGTTGGGGCTTCCATTTTTTTCAGTACTGTGGGCATTTTCTAGCTCTCGGTCTGGGAGCTCAGCACTGTTGCCTACAAGACCTGTAGTCCAACCCTGTGTGTATTGTTTGGGCAGGAACTTTTACCATATGAATCACAGCCTTGCTGTGATACCAGCTTATGTCATGTGTCCTGCTCCCACACCCACAGAGCTCACATAAATCCTCTACTTTGCTTATATTTATTTTCTTTTGTAGTAGAAAGGGTGGCTGGAAACCTCAGGTGTGGAAAGCCAGTGTGGTCAACTATGACAAGGTTTTCTGGCTTTCCTCCTCTCTTCTTCCATGTGCATATATGTACAGAGCACAGCCTTGTTTTTCCTTCCTAAGCCACGATCCACTTACACTGTATCCCAGCTTTTTTCCCCTCTCTTCCTCAACTAACGCAAACCTGTTTATCAGTACAAGCCTCATGTATGTTCTATACCTTCCTGCAGTCTCCCCTACAAAACTCATGCAAACAATGCTGTCCCTTCTGCCAGCGTTTCAAAAGCAACCATGCTGTGCTAAGCAGGCTGATGTTACATTAGTGACTTAGTCTGACTGTTCCTTTAAACAGCCCATGCCACTTCTGTATCCGAGCTTAACAGTTTTATCCTCAGTCATTCCTGAGCAGCAGGGAAGGGTAGTGTCTCACAGAAATTAAACATTAAGGTTGTCCGCCATGGTTTCTTATCTTGGGGCTTGAGCTTGTGCATATTGCCAGCTTGTTGGGAAGGATCCTATGTCTTATCTTCAGTGAGCCACCTGGCAGTCAATTAGGGCAAATTTGAACTGAAGCTGTAGCCCTGGGGATGGTGTTGGTGCAACTGGCACAAGTCACCTGGCCAGGGACTGTGAGGCTGTTAGTGGAGGTGCTCTGGATAATGGCCAGTGTCACTCGTCAAAGGTCCAAGGGGGGGACCTCTGTGTCCACCGATTGCTATTTTTCAGTAGAGTGCCAAATGTATAGAAACCAACCCAAACCCTTGGTGAACAGCAGGATGCTACATCAGCAGGGAGCAATGTGCCCAGCACGAGCTGTAGTTCGTCTCGTCCACCAGAGAGCTGGCACCCATAAGGAGATCCAGATTTAGACATCTGCTAATAGACCTCAGGATAGGGCTCAAGTACAGATATACTGGTGGCCCAGTGTGAATTCCCATTGAAGTTTTATGGGTTTTAGTTCAAATGAAACTCTGTGTAATCATTTAAACAATTTTATTGTTTGCAAGGCTCTGTCCCTAAGCAGAAGAGCCGAGAAGCTAAGTGTGAGGCAGAAAAATGTGACTAGTAAACCACAAAAACTGGAAAAGAATTTAGAGTGTGAATAACCCTTTCCCTCCCTTTTCAATGAGGCTTCAGTTTGATGCAATCTAATGAGCAAAATACAGTAAGTACTTTTTTGCCCTGTAATTTGGTATTACCAAACAGACTCCCAGGTAGGCTCTTGTTGCCTTATGAAACTTGAAGGGAACCACTCTCACCCTCGGGTTCATTTTTCAGAAGATATAGAGAGATCACCAAGAAACTATTTCACTTCTAGTTTCTGCCTTAATATTTCTGAACCATGCAACCCTCTATGGTTTAGTTGGTGAAAGACTGTATGAGAACATAATTTGGACTTCCTCGGCCAGTACGAAGCAGAAGATACTCCAGTGAAGCTGTTGTAAAATTGCTTTGAGTTAAAAGTGGTATAAAGTGGAATATAGTGCTGTGACACTTGCACTGTTTGTCTCTGACATCTTGGGAAAGCCTCCAAAATAAAGCATCAAGAAAGGGAGATTGGCATTCCCTGTGCCAGACAGAGCAAGCCTGACATCTCTTTTCCTAAATGTTTACTATGACAGAGAAACCAGTAATTGTGTGAAGCTGCAGGAAGTCAGTTACAGTTTTGTAAATAGCTCTGATTTTTCATAATTTCACATGAAATTGATCTCCTTCTGCTGTAGTATGGCAAATGATCTTTAAAATTATTCTTATTATTAAGTACTGTAAGTGTAAAAATGACAGCAAGGGCTGCCTCCTTGCCACCAGTCCTTGCTTCCAGTGGTATGAGCTACAGCTAGTACCTTGGCTCTTCTGTTGTTTCGTTGTTTTGGTTTGGTTTTTTAAATGGATAGCTATCCAGACTTTATACGTGGCAGGATAAGCTGGTTGCAATGATAGGCTGTAAAACAATAATAAGAAAAAGTTATTTCAAGCTAGTTTATGTGGTGTGATTTATGGGCATTCCAAACTCACTCTGCTTCCATAGTGCAGGATCAGACAGATGATGTTGAATAATAAAATGAACAAGGAATGTTTATTTAAAAAAAAAAGAAGAAGAAAAAGGCTATGCAGCAGCAATTGCATTCTAGTTGGTTGGGAGAATGTATGAATGTTGAGAAGAGATTAAAGAGGCATTAGGGTGAGCCAAGATGTTACGCTTTTTAAGACAGGGGAGGGGAAATTCATCCATTTCACAGTCTGGCTGTGAGCCTGCCAACCCTTAGTCATGGCCTTGTGAAAGGGAGCAGAGAAGCTGAACTGACCATTTACTTGCCTTTTATTTTTGGAAGAGGTTGGTTTGGAGTAAAAAAAAAAAAACCAAACAAAACAACAAACCAGTCTCTTTGACATGATGGAATAAGCCACTTTTCCCTTGGCTGTTATTTGAGAAAGGATGGTTCTGCCTGTCACAAACTTGGATGCAATTCAGACTTGCTGTGCCAGAGCCCCCCAAGGGGACGGAGTGGCAGGTCCCAACAGGGGTGATGTCATTAACGTCAGATGAAGTTGAAGTTGCTCAGAACCAGGCAGGGGATGGGGAAAGCTGCAAGGAAAGAAATAACTTTCATTTAAAGATGGCAACTTAAGTCACAAACAAAGTGATGTAGGGAATGGTTAAGTGCAGTTTCAGTAGGGATTGATTCCATGAGAGAGGTGACGGTGGAGCACGTGAGTGTAGCTCCTTCGTCCAAATAGCTGTCAATACAGTCAGGCGACGGTGGGGAAAGGCCTTTTCTTCTGCTAAGAAGTTAAATGGATCACATGCTCTGGCTGGAAGCCATCCGGATTCATTACTCATTGCAGAATTATGGTAAATTGTCCTCTCTGTAGCGTCTGCTCTCTGAGCACCCACAGGGACCTGTTCTCTTTTGGGACACGCTCTGACTCTTATTTCATCTACCTGTGGCCCTTCTTCCAGGGTACTCATTTCCCGCTCCTGATTTTGCCTGGCTCATCTGGTGTTTGAAACCAGTATAAATATGAGACAGAAAAAGTCTTTGGTCAGAGGGTAGCTGTGCTGCAGAAATGAGCCTTACACATAAAGAATGCATTCTCCCATATTGAAAATGCAAATATGTAATAAAAATGCCTATGTTATTCCTCAGTTCCTGGGTGTGGAAAAGGAGGCATAGAGTAAAATATCCCAAAGACCCTGAACAAAAGACCCAACTGGGGGTATAATCCGAGAAGTGTAATGTCCTGTTTCTGTGTGTGGAACAACATCCTTCTGTAGTCTACCTTGTGACAGACCAAGCCTCGTGCTTATCCCTTGCTGCAAGACTCGAAGTTTCAAACAAAGTGAAGCGTTGTGTTAAGAATGAAGTGAAGATGGCTGGTGAAGCTGTGTGTCTTTTATTCTAACCACAACAGATTTTTTTTTTGGTTTGTTCCCCCCCCCCCCTCGGCTTACCTACAAAAGCTACCATTGCCTGTTCTGTACAGTGGAGTCCAGGAAACTGGTAGGACTTCAGTTCCAATGCCATTTTTAAATGCCTCATCTCACCCTTCTTAAGATGCTAGTAGATACGTAACTTCTTGAATACTTTTTTCAACTATAGCAGGTTCAGTACAGCTCTCACTACCAGATATATTTTGGCTAAACAGCACAGCAGGGTTGTTAACACAAAACACAACAATAGGCATATGCTACACAGTTAAGTGTGGCTGTGCTAGTGTGGAAAGGCATGAGGACTGCAAACTGTTGTACAAAACGTGAACACTCAAGACAATCCCTTTGTTTCTTTGTGCTAGCCCACAAGATGAGCTTACTATGTATAAATTTAGAGTTAATGGTGTTTGGGAACATTTTATTTTGTACATGACAAGATTTTACACCAAGTCAGTTAAATAATACAAATTTACATTCATGAGGAATGTTTTTAGAAAAGTGAAATTAAAAAAAAACACAACCAACCTCCTTTACCCTTAGACCCCAATACCATTTTACAGTGGAAAACCCCAAAACAATCTAATTCACATTCCCTCTCAACCCCCCAATGCAAGACAGTAGTTGAGTGCAGCTTACAGTTCATCTTTCACATCTGTGGATTCCTGTGGAGACAAAGAGAGAATCAGAATCTTGCTTTTTAAAAGTGGAGAAGGTTACATGAGCTGTCCCAGAAGAACTGAACCTAAGTAGTGCTGATGCTTTCCAAAGCATGAAGTAATACAACTTTCTAAGGAGGTATTAAAGTCAAACTTCTGTTCAAATGATGGCATGTTAAGCCTTTGCTATTAAGAATAAAAAATAAAAATAAATTGAATCTGCTCAAACATTAGCAGTAGATCTAGTGCACCATTTCATCTTTAATACTTTCTAAGCCATCTTTCAGGCACAGTATTAGTGCTGTTAATAGCCCTATTCTACTTGATTGCAGAGCTAGGAAGCACATCTGCTTTCCAGTCAGTAATCGGAAACCTTAATCTGCAAATGTGCTAATCCAACAAATAGAGCATAACTTCACTCCTTTGTAATTTATTACTGTCACTGCAGGTTATACTGCTGTGTAAATGCAATAGTAACAGCATCAAAATTAAGTAACTATAGTACAATAAGCATGGTTCCTCAAATTTATTCTTTGGTTCCTCAAATTTATTCTTAGGTACTCTGACATTAAACAGTAGGCAAGTACATCTACATCTCTATAAGCTATGTATTTGCACTAGTCACAAGATGTCATCTTGCAAAGGCAACCTGAGAAAGCAGGTCCAGTTGGGACCTCATAGAAACTTTTTAAGTTAACATTATCAAGAAACTGTGGTATTGCAAGAGTTCAGCATATCCATCAAGACATCATTAAAACTGAAGACATTTGCTAAGTGAAGGCTGACTGCACGCAACAGCTGAACTGGTTTAGAGGTAGTATTGTTGTCTATAGTGTTGCTTCAAGTCTGTGTATTGTTGTAAGCATTTGGAACTATACTCTTGCCCATTTGTTGATGTTATTGCCCACAAGCTGTGGAAATCCAACCAGTAACATTAAGTTTGCTGTAGAGGATTTGCTGCTGTTTTCTTGCCATAGGGCACTATTACAGTCTCTTAAGCTTAATTTACCTCCAACTTTGAACATATCTAAGCGTTTTCTTCTTACAACATAGTTTGATAAGGAATGAAAGGTAGTTTGTGCTGTAGTTTTCTTCCCTCCAAAAAAGGCTTGGAAAACCTCACATTGAACACTAGTGTAATGAAAGACAAAGTGAACAATTTTGTTGCCAGGAAGCACCACAGATGAAACTGCACATAAATATTTAAGAGTCAAGCTTGAGACCGTACCTTCTGTGTTTCACCATCTTCAGCATCAGCATCCACCTCCTCTTCATCTTGCTCTGCCTCCTCAACTGCATCTTCAGGCTCTTCAGGTTCTTCCTCCACCTGTAAGAAGGTCACAAACAATTTGCTCTATTTGCTTAGGATATTTACTAGTTGTGGACTAGCTAAATACAGGCTATGAAAGGATTTGCTATCAGCTCCTAACATTTGCCCCAAGCTACCTGATGAAGAAAGCTAGTTCTGTTTAGCATTGACACACTATCATGCCTCTTCTGGCAAGATACCAAGCGTAAGTTCTTGCACAGCATTATGAAAACCCATATTACTTATACCCACTTATGAATTTCTCCATTAATGAGATGGGCACATAATCAAAGACCAGAATCTCAAGCAACTGGGAAGAATAGTGGAAGGGAGCACATGAGCACGAAGCACAGACTCTGATCAGTTTCCCACCCAGGTATCTGAACTGGGCTCCTGGTGGTCCACCTACATGTAGGAAGCTGGATACATTTCATTTTATAGAAGTCTGTCAAGTATCTTCTTTTTAAGATGAAGCAGCCAGTTATCAGCCTCAAGTTGAAGGCAAACTAACCTTTGCATCCAAGTCAATATTTAAGCTTAAACGAAGCATCCTTTCTATTCTGTCTCCGTATTCCTTAGTGTCTGGTAACATATATCCCGATCTCAAAGTTGCAGTTTCAAATAATACCACTGCAAGATCTGAAACTGTTTTGTCATCTTCATTTTCCTAATGTGGAAGAGCATTAAAAAAAAACAAAACGGAAAACTGTTAAGTAGGTTGTATGCAGCCAAGTAGTCATTATTTCACTACTGTTACTTGTTTACCTTTACTCGCCTCAGCATGTCCTTGATCAGTGGGTGCCTGGGGTTAATTTCAAATGTCTTCTTTTGACTAGCATAGTAACTGAAAATAATAGATGTTATATCACTAAGTTTTAAAGTACAGGACCCAGCTACACCTTTAAGCCCATGAATACTGATTACAGCCACAGTAACAAATGTGTCCCTCCCCCCACCCCACTTTAACACTAGCTTAACTCTCAAAATCATTCGAGTTACTAAGAAAGTTCATCTTCTCTTGTCACTAAATGACAGGTAGCAAATGCCACTGATAAGTCTTGCTCACCAGGCAGTTTTACATACTGGGCTTTGAAATAACAATGTTAAGACTATGATGGAGACTGCAACTTGGTTGTAAGTGACCTTAAAAATACGAAGGATTATCTGAACCAGATGAAAGCTTGGTGTGCCCACACCAAGCAAGGGAGGCCATCAACTACATTTCATGTCTGCTGCTACATAACTGAAAGCTTACTTTGTAGATATATCCTTCCCAGTTTGGTAAGCTTGAGCCTTCATGATTCTTTCCATGTTACCCGACCATCCATACTGACTAGCCACAAGAGCACATGGAGACTCGGTTAAACGTTGAGATAGCACAGCTTTTTCAATCTGTAGAAAAAAAACCCTTCATGTTAGTTCACAGAGCTAACAGCATATACAAGGAATAAACTAAATAACTGAAGTTTCCTGTCACTTCAGTATTTTCAGAAGGCTCTAAGATGACATTCTAACTATCTGAGATAAAGGTTTTAAACAACATGTTTATCCATAGAAAGACAGAAAAACTACTGTCAAGTCTACACTCAAAAGAATCTGCAAGGTGTGTTGTAGCAAGTACAACAGCATTTACAAACAGGCTTCACATACAGCATCACATTTTACCTTGTCTTTTAGAGCTTTGTCTTTCATCCAGTTTAAGAGTGGCTCAAATTCCTTTTCCAAGGCTTCCCGACTCTCCTTAGACTTTTCACTTTCTTCAAACTTAACTCCTTCTTTCGCTACATTCTGAAATCTCTTGCCATCAAACTCTGGCAGAGCCTGAATGCAGTATTCATCTACAGGTTCAGTCAGATAGATCACTTCATAGCCCTTTTTCAGAAGACGTTCAACAAATGGTGAAGACTCAGCCTAAGATGACAAAAGAGATCAGATGCCAGTTTAATTGCATTGGTACCAGCAGCTACTGAAACCTCTACAACTATTTGACAAATGTTGGTACATGGAAAACTGAATTGCAGCAGTAACGTAAGCATGGAGTCTCCATATTTACAACAAATACACAGTTCACTGTTTATGGTACTACTTTAACTAGGAGCTGTAGTATTTTTTCCCCTCTCCCTCTTTCTTCCACGCTCACGTACCTCCTTTCTGCTGGCACCTGCCATGAAATAAATTTTGTCTTGCTTCTCTTTCATTCTTTCCACATACTGATCAAGGCTTGTGAGGTTACTTTCATGATGGGAAGACTGGAAGCGAAGAAGTTTAGCCAGTCGTGTACGATTGGAGTGATCCTCAATAACTCCAAGCTTTACATTAGTACCAAACTCTTTCCAGAATGTGTCATTGTATTTTTCTTCTGCAATTTTCTTGATCATATCAAGAGTTTTGCGAACAAGTTTCTTTCTGATCACCTAAAAAAGCAGCAATACCAAATTGTAACAATAAGCACTTGGCAGAACCCTCAGTTCAACCCCATTGCAAAGGACAGATTCAAGACACTTAGCGTCCCTGATATGAAGTGAACAGAAGTAGTCTGAAAACAGCAATGCATGTGTTTCCTGTACTTTAATTTCATACTCCTTATATAAAGCTAATCAAGCTATTATACTTCTAAATCTTGCTACTGTCACTACTGTCATGTGTTTACAATGAAGTAATTTAAGATCAGTTAGCTTACCTTTAACAATTTATGCTGCTGAAGAGTTTCACGAGATACATTCAAAGGAAGATCATCAGAATCCACCTAATTGAGGAAGAAACTTCGTAAGTATAGCTAACAGTATTTGAAGATTAAAAAAATCAAACGCAAGTTAAGACTTGTAATACTTACAACGCCCTTAACGAAGTTAAGATATTTGGGCATCATGTCATGGAAATCATCAGTGATGAACACTCTTCGAACATACAGCTGAATTACAAGAGGAAAGAGCAGCCAGGTTATGTTTCTTTTTTTTTTTTTAATGTGAAACCACATCCACACACTTGCTTGTCCTACCTTAATGAAATCACTTTTTTTGGATCCATATTCGTCAAACAGGCCACGTGGAGCAGAATTAGGAACAAACAAGATAGATTTGAAAGTTACTTCCCCTTCAGCAGTGAAGTGGATGTAAGCCATTGGGTCATCATGGTCCTGTGAAGAAAGAATTCTTTTAATTGACATGGAGAAAATATTGGCAAGTTAATACCTTTCCAGTAACAAGATGAGTTTGGCAAATAAGTGCAATTATTTTACGACTGAATCATCTAACTATGCTTTCTTAGAACCTATTATGGAGACAAAAGTTCCAGATTCAGCCGAGTCACTCTCATAGAAGTAACCTTCCTTAAGACCTAGTTTTGTTGTTGTGTTTTGATAACTTTTTGATGGTTTTGTAAAAAAACAAAACAAAATCAACAGCACAGTAACCAATATGGTATTAGCACAGTTAAGAAACTCCCAAGTAGCACATTATGCTGTGTTTACACATAAAGACAACATTGTTTCCAGAAAGCTGTATCATCCTTTCTTCCACCATGTACAACACAAACGCCATCACTCCGATTAAATAAAAACTTCTCTGTCAACATTTAAACCCATCAGTAAGCTCTGTATGAGCTGGAATGTATCACTTCTCAAACCCAGGCTACTCAACACTTGGGTGGCAGTACCTTCTCTCTGGAAAAAAGATTAACTCCTGACCGAGACACTATACCTGTCCTGGTTTCAGCTGGAATTAAGTTAATTTTCTTTTTAGTAGTTGGTATAGTGCTGTGTTTTGGATTTAGGATGAGAAGAATGTTGATAACACACAGATATTTTAGTTGTTGCTAAGCAGCATTTATACTAAGTCAAGGACTTTTCACAGCTTCTCATACTGCCCTGCCAGTGGAGGCTGGGAGTGCAACAAGAAGGTGGGAAGGGACACAGCCAAGGACAGCTGACCCAAATGAGCCAAAGCGGCATTCCATACCATATTATGTCATGTCCAGTATATGAACTAGGGGGAGTTGGATGGGGGGGCACCATGGCTCAGGGATTGGCTGGGCATCATCAGCAGGTGGTGAGCAACTGTACTGTGCATCACTTCTTTTGTATATTCTATTATTATAATTAGTACTATTTTTCTTTCCTTTTCTGACCTATTAAAACTGTCTTTTTACTTTCCCTGCCCAATTCTCTCCCCATACCCCTGTGGGGGCAGCAGGCAAAGAGAGCAAGCAACTGCATGGTGCTTAGATGCCAACTGGGCTTAAACCACAACAACCTCCTAGGTTCTCTACAATTCAGTCTGTCTACTGACAGCAATTAATTGATTCTACAGAAATAGCCTATCCTATAAGCATTCAGTTTTGTTTACAGAGCAAGAGATACTACAGCAAACCTTGCTTTGGAACAATCTTGAGGCTCAGAGCTTACCTTGGAAAAGGTTTTGTAAAAAGCTTTGTATTCATCTTCTTCAACTTCTTTAGATGGTCTCTGCCAGATTGGCTTTATGTCATTCATGAGCTCCCAATCCCAGACAGTCTTTTCAACCTAGGTACGTAAACACCATAGTGTAATAAAGACTCATTCTTTATTTCAGGTTAAGTCAGTTAAAGACACTCCACTGACACCAAGTCATAAAACAACATGTCAAAAATGCATACTCTTTCTAATTTACAAAAGAAATTATGCAATGGCCTGGATATTTTCATTTAAGTACACACATCAGTAACACATGGGAACAAAACTTAAGTCTACACTACAGTGTGTTGTCCCATGTACATTTAGCACATTCACCAAGTATCAATACTTCTGTTCCACTGCCATTCTGAAAAAAGCTTTCCAGAAGAATATACCCAATAATTTAAACTAGTCAACAGTGTCAGATTACTGAAGCCCAGTACTATGTCAAGCAGTTCACTCCAGCATTTATAATTGGTTCTGGGACCACTGCCTCACAAGGCTAGTGTCCGTCATTTGCCTGATTTCAACCAAGTCTGTTTATTTAGTCTTCTTTCCTGACAAGATGTCTAACTGCACTTCAACAGGATTGCTGTTTGAAAGCATACACACACTACTGAAGTGCACCTCTGAAAGACCACCTATGAAAACTGCTGAACTATTTGACATGAGTTACAGACCCCAAGTCTGACAAAGCTTACCTTCTTAGTTTTTGGTTTCTTTTCTTCATCCTCCTCTTCAACAGCAGCTTCATCATCATCTGTTTCTTCTTTCTCCTTTGCCTCCTCCTCTTCAATGGGTTCTTCAACAGTCTCAGTCTGAAGAGACAATTGAAAGTGGGGACTTGGACTGCTTGGCTTCCTACCAGGTACGTTCCAGTTTTCTCTCAAACAGCTTAATCTCTCAGAGCACTAGCTTAACTTGTGCTATTTGCCTACCACAAGCATTTCTCTATAGGTAGCTATAGCTTTTCAGCTGCATTTTTCATGAATACATGCCTTCCTTCAACACACTGGGAAGTCACTATACTCAAATTTAAGTTTTTCACAGCTTTACACATGATGCTAATTGGAGACATGGGTGATTTTCAGCTAGAAACACCAAGAAAACATCAGAAGAACAGGCCTAAAAGTTATGATGCTGCCCTGTTTTCAGAGGGACACCTAGCCATGGCCCTGCTTGAGAGCTTACCAAAGCTTCCAGCTACCAAACAAAGCCAGTGGAAGATCATCTTTCTTAGTAACGGGCACAGTCTTTCTCCAATGGTAAAGTTCTTTGAGTCAGAATAAAACCAAATTCCTTGAAAGTTTGTGACTTCAGCAACACACTAACTTTTAGAGAGCAAGTAACTAGTAAAATACTAGCCAGAAGAGTCAGGAACAGAAGAACTTTAGAAATTAGACAAGTTCTATGGTATGCCCTCATCCTTCCTGAAAGATCTGGCTACAGTTTTCACAACCAAAGCACATACTGCGCTATGCTCACTTAAATATACTTACCTTGCTGCTCCACACATATATGGGGAAGTTTATGAACTGCGAGTATTTCTTTACTAGATTTTTAACAGTATCCAGCTCAAGATAATCTGATGCTTCCTCCTTCAGGACAAGGCTAAAGAAAAAAAAACCAAACCAAACCCAACTTCAATCAAAATGCTGGACAACTTTAAAATAGTTTTACAGGAGGAGATGCATTCTCCTACTGTTGCAGCTATAGCAATTCAAATTTATGCAAGTGAGCTTTTATTAGTTCAGCTCCAAGTCTCTCAAAAAAATACAATCCCTACTGAACTGCTCCAATGAGAAGGAAGGGCTAATTTTTTCAGCAACTGGGCACAAAGTATCCAGAAATCTAAATGAAAACCTCAAATCATACTGATACTTATCAGGACCTTGATGCACTCTCACCAGCTTTACTTGGAACTAGAGCACAGAGTTGAACTTTTTCATACTAAGTGCCTTCTTCAGGAAGGAGTCCTCTAAACCCATACCAAATTCATTGCTTTCATAAGCAGATAAATGTTAAGAAAGACTGTCAGACTAACTCTAGTTTGCATCAGAACAGTCTCGCTGGTGGGTAAGTTTCCAGTAGCCAGTTTCCAAGAGGAAGCTCTACAGCCCCTGTACAGGTTTTTGACTGGCCACAATTGTTGATGAACTGAATGAGTCTGCAGGCAGCTGAACTGTCTGGAATTACTTGCTGACAGTTAGTTGTCAAAATGCTAGTAGTTTTCTTAGTTCATCTAATGGAACATGAAGCAAACTACATTATCACTCCACATTTATTTTGGACTCTGTTAACAGCACATTTCTACTAAATTGAAAAAAAACTATGCTACAAGAATCAAACAATATATGACTCACAGTGCTAAAGTGATCCACATATTCCAATGGGCAAAATGCACCCACAAAACTTTTTTTCTCTTAAGTCCAAAGAAAGGTAATACTTACGTTATGGTTGTGCCACGTCCTAAAGTGTTTCCTCTTGGGTCATCAATCACAGAGAATTCATTTGAATCTGACTCCCAAATATGTTGAGTATCATTGTTGTGTTTTGATGTGACAATAACTCTGTCTGCTACTAAGAAAGCAGAATAAAAGCCAACACCAAACTGGCCTATTAACTCAGATGTTGACTGGCTATCATCCTGCATTTCAGTCATCTTGTTTAGGAATTCACTTGTACCAGACTTTGCAATGGTACCCAGGTTTTTAACTAACTCCTCTTTTGTCATGCCAATACCCGTATCTGTAACATGAAGCATGTTCTTCTCTTTATCGCACTGGAAAAAAAAAAAAAGAAAGATGCAGTTTGGCTTCGCTTTGAATCTTAATACGTAATACACTGCCACAGAAAAGTAGCAAGTAGAGCATAGAGCAGCAGCTATTCAAATTCAAACACGCCTGGCTACAATAAGTCCAATCTGCAGTAACTACACTACCACCTCTGAAATATTTAAATACTTCAGTTATCCTTTATAGAATCAGGAATGTATTTTCACCATCAGAAGAAGAGTAGTCTTCGATAAAGTTAGTTGCAAGGGTCCTGATGTGGTCCTAGTTTGTATCTGCATCAGCATTAAGCCAAAGATTTAGGTTTAACAATGCACTATCTTTTTACATTCCTCCCATCACTCCTCTATAAGAGATATTTGTACCTAATGCTTCTTACCTTGATTTTGACTGTAAGTTCCTCATTACCAGCAAGAGCATTTTCATCGGTTAAGGATATTAACCGTATCTTATCTAAAGCATCCGAAGCATTTGAAATAAGTTCCCTCAGGAAAATCTGAAATAGAAACCAGTAGTCAGGAATTCCAGAACACACACAGTTTTAACATGCTCTACTGATAAAAGCACTAACCTCTTTGTTTTTATATAAAGAATTGATAATAAGTTTCATCATTCTGTTCACTTCTGCTTGAAAGGCAAACTTCTCAGATTTTTCTCTGATTTCTTTGATCTGGGATGCATTTAGGCCGTCTAGTTGGATAGCTTCTTCCTCTCTGTTACGACAATGAAAACCTGTCAAGTAGTCTTATCCACAAAAAGTATCACCAATTTTATTGTCAAACAACAGCAATAATAGTCTAGTTAGAACAATACCAAGACCCTTAATCCCCAACACAGCCCAACAGTTAAACCATCAAATGAGGTAAATGCAAGACCAGCTATCCTCAACTCCACAACCTTAATCTGCAAGTTGAGTGAAAAATCTATGCTTGGAAGCAAGCCTTTTTTCCTAAATAGAAATTCAGCAAAGAATACAGGTATGTTAAAACCACTGTAACCCTCAGCATGTAGTACACCTCACAGGAAGGGAGGCAGTTCATGGGCACAGAGCTATTTCATCAATAGGCACTAAACTGACACCATTTAGCACATGCACGAGAAAGCCCCTATTAACATATTGGGTTTTATACAACTATTGATATTAAATAAAATCAAGTTGAATATTTGACTCCAAATTCTCAGGCTTACTTTTATTTGGAATGTAACAGCCTTTTCCAGAAATATTTTATTTCTCCTAGCTGACTAGATCTCTCTTTTGAATGGTGTTCTCCCTTACTTCTGAGGCTTCAGGCCATTACCGATGCTCGAATGGACACTTCAAAAGCAAGAAAAAACCCTTAGCATTTCGGAAGTAACTTACCCAGAACCCCGGGTACTAACCTCTGAACAACTTCATCATCTGTTCGAGACCCTTCTCTGCTTTTACCCAAGTCATCTTCGACGGTCCCATCGACATCCACCTCATCCGCTCTAACCGACACTGGAAAAACAAGGAATCCAACCCTCTGAGCCCGATTCCCCACGACACACTGCCCAAGTTCTCCGCTTCCCCCTCCCCACGGTTTTAGGCTCAGTTCCCCCCC
>JANZLQ010000022.1:27394724-27412978 GCA_026212715.1 Elanus axillaris | reverse complement strand
CCCCCCGGCCTCTAGTCAGATGCTGGCAATAAAGAGAATTTCCTATGTGTGTAACTGGTGATGTTATAAGTCATTTGCCTGCTTCCACTGGCATGCCCAGGCTTGCCTTTCATCTCCGTTGGGCCTTTTAAAGGCCCAGGAGAGCGCAGATAGATTTTAGCCTTATCTCATAAGTTGTTGCAAAACAGCTTCTTTGCTGAATAATTGGTTTTGAAAATATTTTCTATCAACATAAAAAGATTGCATTTTCATTAGGACACAGATGTTGCCACAAATGTAGAGGCAATGCTCAGCCTGTGTGCTGTCATGGTGGATCTGGACAGAACTCTTCTGGGCTGTCCCCTTGCTCTGCCTTGTGGTCTGCATAGGTTGAGAATTAAGGTTTTAATTGTGAATACCAGAAATCTGTAATTGCAGCAACACCTACCTTGCCATAGACAATAAACGGCTTGCTTTTCAGGTTAATACTTGTATTGGAAAAGCTGCTTTCTCATGACTCTGTTTGCTGAGGGTTGTCTTGCTGTTTGGTTTTTTTTCCCCCAAGACTACTGTGGAGGAAAAAAGAGAATTATGAAGTAGCCTTGCTTTGAGGCTGATATATAGCATTTTGTTTTATCTATAGCATTATATTTTATATAAAGCAACAAACTAACGCTTGGCTTTTCGTCTCAGTGGAACATGAATTTAGATAGGATCTTGTCCCTGTGAAGACTGAGAGCTTTTGTCTGCCATGCCGCTTCCTTCCTCTGCATCTCGGAGCATTTTCCAAGCATCTCTGAGGCATTGTAAGTGGGAAGCAGTATTGTTAACTGTTTAACAGATGAGAAAACTGAGGGAAGTGCCTTAGTCACATGATTTAGTGTCAGACTGGAATAAATTCAATATTTCTGCTGCTGGGTCCCATGAGCTATGTACTAAACCTACTGTTGCCTTTACAGCCTCCTAAGTCTTTTCCCAGTATAACCTCTGGTTCAGCACAGTCTTATGGTTTGTAATGGTGCCTCAAAATAGTTTTCCTTTTCTTCTGAGAATAGAGAAGTTTTTCTTCAAAATACCTACCCTCCCCCAGATTTTATTTTTAATCATCCCCTGCTGAAAAACTCCACATCAATCTGATTTCAGCTTGTCCTTCCAGCAGGAGAGAGGGGTTTGTATAGGCCCCATCCAGAGCAGGGAATGTCAGCGCCTCTCTGGGTTATTTAAGATACGTCTACGATGTAATAAATCTGATGTTGTCATTCTAATGGTACAATAACTTGGAAATGAAAGAAGTCAGCTGGGGGAATATGTGTGCACTGGAAAAATCATCCAGAATACTGTGCTGGAACAGGAGTTTGGAGATTGTTGTGGAAAAATCTTGGAAGCCATTAGTCTGGTGCACAGAAGCAATGAAGCAAAACAGAGATGCTTGTTTAATGAAGGGAGAGAATATGAGAGGCGGCAGACTTAATGTGTCCATTCCTTCAGACTCTTTTCGTTCTTTTTTTGTAGTGGTGTGGGTCTCGTTGGCACTATAGCTTAGGAGAAAATGAGCATAAAGAAAGTAAGCAAAACAATACTGAAGTAGAATCTAGCATTGAAATGATTTTGTTGTTGTTGTATCTCTCAGCTGAAGACATTGAGTAAACTATATCCATGTGGAAATGCCTTGAGCTTTTAGGCTGTCAACCAGGTACCATGTAGTACCTTGCATTAAGCTGCTTGGTGGAGATGTGTTTCACCTGGAGACTGCACCAGGTGCCCTGTGTTCACCAGTAACTGTGCAAACAGGAAAAGAATTATGGATAACCCCTTCTGTTCTCCCACCCTTTTCCCTGGAGTGTGTCTGACTTGCAGAGCACTGGGTTTCCTGCTCCACCACAGTCCTGGGGAATGATGCTGGGCGAGAGCTCTGATGCCTGTGCCTCCATTTCTCCTGCTGAAAAACAAAGATAGCGATGCCGGTATTTCCTTTGTACAGGAGCTGGGGTAGCTGAAGAAAGGGGTTATGTAGGTATTGTTTAAAACCTAGAACTGCTTTAAATGGAGGAAGGGCTAAGTTGACTCAAATACATAAATCGGTGTTCCTGCAAAGAGTGGTTTAGGTCTATTCACTACATCCCAGAAGAAAGGGTAGGAGGAATTCTTGGTTTGTTTTTTCAGTGTGTTAGATAAGAAGAGATTCAGTGAGACCTCTTCCTTCCGACCGAAGAAATGCAGAGCTGGAAGCAGTTCCTAAAGATCCCAGTTAGACCCAAACCTTTGAACTTTAACCATGTTTGAAAAAGGAATTGGCAATGATATCTTTCATGAAGCCTAATTCTGAACCAGATTTTGACAACTATGGTCTTGTCTGTATAGTGCGCCCACATGTTCCCTTGCAGACTTTCATGACTGTTTGAAAATCCAGTCCTCGGGTTTCAGGCAATGTACAGGTGTAGGTAAAAAAACCCAAACCAAACATTTTCTTTCGCAGTGTTTGGTGGGGAGAAGAGAAATGCTAATATTTCTAAAGTGCACTTCCTTTAATTATAACATACAATAAACAAAATTGGGAATAAAACCCGATGCAACAAATGCACTTAACTTTTATTTGTGGAGAAGATGTTTGGCAGCACAAATCAAAAAGACAATATAGCCTCTTTGAGATAGACGACCTCTGTTTGCCCTGTAAAATTCCCTGCATTCTGCTTTTCATTAGCTATTTGCTTATGAGATTTATGTACTGTATAGATAAAAAAAAAAAAAAGAACTATGGTATAATTTAGAACTAACATGGACCTTAGGGAAGATGTGATCACGTTTATAAGAACTGGACTCTTTGTGGTTTGGTGCAACACTATTCTTACTCAAGTTGATGCGTGGGATCACTTAATTGAAATCAGGGAAGGCACAACAGCTTCTGTAATAATGGCTGAAATGCTCTGTCATGCATACTTAGGAGTTGTATTTTTCCATCTGGAGATGCCCTTGGTATTCGTGGAGGTATCTGATAGGGAGGAAACTTGCTGGTAACCTGGAAGGAGCCTCTTCTTCCTGGGCAGATATTTGATGATTTAATGAAAACTTTAGCTCAGATACTAAATGCTTTTGGTTCAGTGTTATAGCCTGGAACTTCCCCCAGCCCAAAAGGATTAAGAGATGATTATATTTTTTCCTCAGAATGTTAGCTCTGGTGGGAGATTAGTGGGAGATTACTGGAGCTGTTTAAGAGGATTCACTGTTTTAAGAACTGAATGTTCAGAAGCCGAACCTCATTTCAGGTCTTCTTTCATCAGAACACTCCAGTGTGTATGGGATGGGGAGAGATGGAGAAGGTAGAAAAAGTCTTAAAAAAAAAAAAAATTAATCCTGTTTACATTTGCCTGAAGATCTTATTTGTGAAGAGCTAACATACTACCAAACAGAATATATGTATAGGCAGGAAGAAATCTTAAAGAAAAGAAGTCTTGCACAGAGGGTGTCAAGAAGTTTTATGGAAACCTGTATTCCCATGTCCTGATGTTTGCACTATACTAGGGAACAAAAGCTGCATGTGTGCGGGCAGAGAATTTCCTACCTTCTTTTCCTCAGTTGCAGAAGTTTTTTCTTTTTCTGTAATGTAACAGAAATGCTTGTACTTCCCCAGCATTTACCCAGAATTGCAACACATTTTAAGATACAAATTAGTCAATGCATCTGCGTGAGTAATGTCAAGGATACTCAGAGCTCACATCTTCCTGAACTGCCCTGTAACAGTAGTCTTCAGGGCTGAATGTGGCAGTTGTTAAAAAGCATACAGCAGCAATTTTACACACCAGTTTATGCCAGGAAATGAAGCAAATTTTAAACTACACATGACACAAGTGAGTTAAGCAGTTGGAAAGATACTGTTCATGTTAAACTGTATCAGGATGTTTCATTAAAAATTTGGCTTTCACAAGGCAAGTGATGTGACCTTGAACAGTTGTACCTATGAGAATGTGGTATGCAAATTCACCACATCAGTAAAGAAATTAATCGTTCAAAGTTGGGAAAAAGCAGCCTGTGGGTTACATCCAATTCTGGAGCATTTGACTTCTCAGCAGGCATAGCCAGACTGAGTCACAGGCCTGAAAGCTCACTTGTGAATCCTGTGTCTGCACAATTACATGGAAGTTTTTATTTTCATTTGAAAATGATGGTACAAGAGTAAGCTTCAGATCGTGTCCCCAGTGACTGAAACACTACAGGAACCTCTGCCTAGCTGAAGAGAGTCTGAAAGGATTGCTTTCTCATAAGCTTTTTAGGCCAACGCTAAGACCCTCAGAGCATCGTCAACACTCCTGATGGTGGTGATGGACTACATGTGGCAGCCAAGCCTCCTGGCTCGTCCGTAGATGCGCCGGCTGGCCCAGCACAAGTACTGTGGCAGTGAGCATAGACTCCTACGTGTTTCCCACTTCTCTGTGACTGTTTTTGTGGGGAAGGAGAGAGGAAGAATCCTGAGCAGGCCAGGGCTTTAATGAGCTGTGGCACTGGGAAGAGCTTTGGACTCACCAAATGTGCTAGTCCAGCCCTGAATTCTCAGCGTTCACCACACTGGTTCATAAGAACAGCCGAACGTTTTGTATGTCTGCAGGATGGTAGTTTTCCTTTCTTAATTGGTAGGAGAGCATTGCTGTGTGGGGGCAGCTACTGGTTTTTGTTTTCCTTTCACCCCAGCAGTGGCTGTATTTCCTTTTTCCAGGAAGCACTATCTATGAACTACCTTGTTTAATGTCTAAGAAAGTTCTTTTAGATACTTCAAGATAAAAGGCATCCATAATGCTGCTTCAGAATTAATGATGTCATGCCAGCTCCATCAGTGAGTTTATGAGTCTTGGCTTCTTAGACCCTCATAAAATAGGTAATTTACCAGTTGTGCTAAATGAGAGAAATTGCCCTCCAGCTGAAGCTGGGAACGTGCAAGCTTTGATTGCATTGGTAGAGGAAGAGAACGCTATTAGACAAGCAGCCATATTGTAACTAGATCAGTGCTTTATTTTATTTTGGAGTGAAATTGTCTAAATATTGAAAAAGTGTTCTCTAATTATGGTCTTTAAAATACTTACGCATCAGCTGACTTTTTGCATGTGGTGTGTTTTCCTTTTTTAAACACAGCACCACACATAGAATTCCTTGGCATGCTGGCACTGTACTTAAGCCTAACTCGTCATCAGCACCGATGGCTCTATGGCTTTTGGATTGGAGCCTCCTTGCATTCATCTATCTTTAAGTGTGAACAAAGAAAGCTCATGTCTGAGAATGGTAAATTCTGGAAGTATTAGTAAGAGATGCTCGCTGTCCTAAGAATCTCAAGATGTTTTAAAAACAAACAACCTTGACTTCACCCCCCTCCACAACAAAAACAACTAACCCACTAGAAGCCAACCTCAGAACTAAAGAGAAGAAATGTCTCTCTTTTTGGTTACAGGTAGTAAGTTTAGAGGCAGAGAAGTGGACTTGCCCATGATCCCTAGCAGAGCTACGGAGAGAACCCAGACCTCCTGCAAAACCATTTCTCCCTGCTTTTTGTACCAAGCAACTTGCTAATTTGAGAGTAATATTGTTCCAGTTCTCAGGCTATCTAGGCTGATGTAATATTTTGGCTGCAATCAGGTGGATCATAATAAATTTTCTGGAACCATTTCCAGTTCTCTGTTTCTTTTCTTATAAACAACTTCTTGCATTTGGCAAATTCAATTTGTCCGAGAATGCCAAAACTACGGATAAGTTTTCTACTAATTTCTAAAAGTAAGTCTTTGACTATTTTCTCTAAAAGCAGAAGAGGTGAATTTAAGGGAAACTACTTAATTTATGATTTTCAATGTTTCAGCAGTTTCTATTATTTCTACAAGATGTGGTGGCAATGCAAGGGTGTGATTTTTGTGGCAGCTTACGCCAAACTAAACTGGGTTTGCTGCAGTCTCTCTCATCCCCTTTTGCCCCCAAACCTCTTCCCACTGCCCCTTTTATGCCTGCACTTGCATTTATGTGTTTATACAGTGCTTGTGCTGAGGCAAAGAGTTGATGTGACCAAAACTAAGCCTACTGAGAGAGACAGCCCTCTGTTTCCTGAAGCATCTTGTGATACAACTGTACAAATTCCAATTCTGACAAAAGCAGAGGCCAGGAACACAAAGCTCGGGGTCAAAGGAGAGAGGCAGGAGCATGGCTGCTCTAATATTGGAGGTAGTTCAATGGAAGTTTAAAGCAATGTAGGTGGTAATGAGAGTACCAAGCCTTCAGCTCATTTTTAATGCTCTAGGTCTCTTCGAGATGCTACCTCTTATCTGTGTCAGTCTGCATGGAATGGGTAATGTGGAGACATATGGGTGCAATCTGGCCTGAAGCACATTATAGCGATGATCTTTCATCAGGTCAGCTCTTTAGAGAGGGTGAGAGGTGATGCAGTCTCCAGACAAAAGATAACAGGTTAGGGAAGTGTCTGTCACCTGTGGGGTAGGTTGGTTTGAGAGCTGTGATTTGAGTATCTCATGCTGCTTGCGCTGCAGACGCTGAGCGAGCTGTTAGAACAGCCGAGGGATAAAAAACTTGGTTTTCTGACTTGAGTGTCCAGGCACTTCATCTAAGACATAACACAGGGGCTCACGTTGCAAACACAGGAGAAACATTGCTCTTTTCTGTTTTTTGACAATTTTGGACAAGTAATAGCCAACTCTCTTGCATCTGGGAAATGAAAATAGTAGAGACTACTATAGCTGCAGGACTTTGATGTATTTCCTGCTCTCAAAAGCTGCAGCTTTTGCCACCTGTCAGTGACACAATGGATTTTAAAACGCTATATAATATAGCTCCAGCTACTGCATGTGGCCAAAACTTGAGAGGTTTGAGCCTGACTCACACTAAAGTTTTCTCTGTGCATACCAGTTTTTTTGCTTCTTCTGGTTTTGGTAAAACTGCAGTTGCCGGATTCAATCCAAACATCTGCTTGTTGCTGCTGGCTTTGTATAGTTCTATACTCGAGCACCATCACCAGATACTGAGTGACGGCTTTTCTGTCTGGTCCTTGGCTAGATATGTACTATCCATGACCTGCTGGTTTACTGGTAAAAATGGGTTTAGGGGGAGAAACTCAAATGAGACAGTGAGAGAAATCTCTCTCCTATACTATAGAGTTAGTTTGGTGGATGCTGCAGTGACATTTCTCAAGGTGAGATGAAGGAGATGGATTGCTTACACCTGAGTGAGACACCCAGCAAAATACAACTAGAGTAATAGTGCAGTTGGAGATCAGGATTTGTCCCGGCTTTACACAGCACAGAGATTTCCACATTAGTTGCTGTCAGCATGGAGACCCCTTGACATTATTAGGTCAAAGAAAGGTGCTAATCCATCACAGAAAATGGCTCAGCACTTGATTTATATTCATTTATCTTTGCTCTGCACAAATGCTTTGTTCCTTATCCTTCTTTGAATCAGGCCAGCCTAATATATTGGCATCTCAATCATCATTTGGCTCCTACTGAGATGAAGAAGCAGTGGTCGGGCCTGTGGGGCTGTAACAGTAAATCAGTGATTTATTAGTAAGAATAGAGCAGGAAGGTGAAGAGGATCTTGAAGAAAATAGGTAGTTAGGAGACTGTAGCATTTTTATGTTTGTGTTTGTCTGATTATTCTGCCCTCAAGAACTGTAAAACAGCAAAAACAAAGCCAAGTCTTCAGGTTTGAAAGCCCAGTATTATAAAGTTGATTCCTTTATCTTCGTATGTTATTATGGTGATCTAGAAATTAGCCCATGAAGGTATGTGTAGGAACTGAGTGACTTTGCCCATATAGGTACAATGGATATCAGGTTCCACCGGTATTAAGAAAAGGCATGTCCAGCTCTGCTGGATCACCCGTTGTTTATTGTGCCACTTTTTGGGGAACAAGGTAAGGGGAAGAGAGACAAATGAGTTGGGGGCTAAAGGATATAGAGTGTTATAAGTACCTCAAGACCCTGAAAATTCTTAAGAAGAATAAAATATGTCCAAGATAAGAAAGCAGAAGTGGCTCTTACTTACTGCACTGTTTTCCGTCACTCTCCCATTCTTTCACTAATTCCTTCATCGGGGAATGTTTGAAAAACCCTGTTCCTTTCCTACCATTTTTCTTCCATGTATCTATTTCCAGCCTCTCCAAGTCTTCTGTGGGCTCCTTTCCGTTCCCTGTTACTGTTGTATTTCTTTTTGGGAAAAGATGGGTCTAAAGTAAAATTTCAATATCCAAATAAATTTATGTTGTGGAGCACCTGGGTTTCAGATCAGAGTGATGTGTCCTGTCTCCTATTCCAACCTTTATTCCTATCTGCTTTTTTAAATTCCCTACATGGAGCTGCAGTGCAGTCTAGTTTTAGCTTTTACTAGCTTGTCCTGTTTTAACGGAATGAACTCTTATTTGAACTGTTGCTTCAATAATTTGGTGAAAGGAACAGAGTGCCATTTGAGGAAAAAAAGTATTCTTGGGTAGTTGAGCCTCCCCAAATCTGCATCTGCCATGGTTCTAGCTTTTGCTTTCCTCCATGACAAATTCAAAAAGCCTTCTAAGACATTTTTTCTTGGCAATAGTCAAAGCTATTAATGTTACTGTGATATAGTGGTTGCATACAAACAGTTGGATCCAGAAAGTGATTACTTATGTGGCATGGGATTATTTATGTGGTATGGACCTTTGCTTTTCATATACTTGCATGCTGTGCATCTCTACTACGCAGCAGTAGAGATGCTGCACATTACCATCAGAGAGAAAATCACAATGTAGGGCAACATAATCTGGGTTCAGCGGGGAACCAACAAAATAAAAAATATTAATTTTATAGCCTAATGACTACAAAGGTTTTATAGACAGAGGTAATGTTATGATCATTTATTTTATAAGGAAAAAAAACGTTTTTCCAGCTATGTTATTTTTTGTCAATAAAAGGATCTTCCTCCGAGAGCTGGTTTTCCATTATTTTCCTAAGAATTGTGGGAAGGTTCCCTGTAATCTTAATCTTCACCAACAGTGTGTGAGATGCTGCCATAGGAATATCTTTACATTTAGGAGCAGGCTTGTTCATTGTTGGAAATGGGCACTAACTGAAAAGGGAAAGAGGAATGCAAAATGATAATAGCTGCCTCCTTTTTTTTAGTTGCAGTCAGTTTGTGTCCTTCCTCAGGTTGTCTTCTTTGGTAAGTAGGTTGCTGTGGTCCTGCTGTTTGAATAGCCCCTGACTATGACTGTGGGCAAGTTATTTTAGCACAGTGTAATTCAAGATTACTTGAAAGATAACTAACTGCCTGATTTTGAAAGGTATTTAGAAGAATGGTCCCCACAGCTGTGGATAAGCCGGTAGGGCCTCCAGAGTTTGTTTCCTACACCTCAAGTCCTGCGGAATTTGCCAGCAGTGATGGGGATGGGGCTGACCTGCTCTTCTGGCAAAAGTGCAAGAAATGCCACTTTACTTTGCAGTTAGCAGCAAGGGTTCCGTAATATTTAAAGAAAATTATTTTGGTTCTCTCTCTGGTAGAAATGGTGGGCACAAAATCACGACATTATTTTTGCTTATTGTCCATGAGAACAACCACTTTGGTATTTGGAGCACTGGCTGTGCCCTTGCCAAAGCTGTTCTGGCACATGTGTGCTCACTCTCTAAGCTACGCAGTATTATTCCTCCTGGGGACACTGTCACTGTGAAGGAAGTCACCTCTACAAATAATTATGTTCCAAGTGTCAAGAAAATAATTGCGTATTATGAAATGGTGTAAGTGGAACTCAAGTGCAAGAAAGCTTTAAGAAGATAGCACACTGGCAAAATCAATTGAGTTGAATGGTTGAATCAATTACAGATATGGTGCACGAGTGTAATAAAGATACAAAAATGTGTTTTCCCTGTTAAAAAAAAGAAATAAATTAGAAGATTGAGATTCTAATTTTCATCCTCTACACAGATGCTATGTTAAGAAACTGAAACATGTGGTAGTGTTTCCAGATTCTTCAAAGAACCATGCCCATCTAGTCTGAGCACTGTAAACATCGCTGCTTTTTATGCTTATGCAAAAAAGATGCTGTTCAAGAATAAAAATATAGGCAACCTGTTTTTCTTCTGAGCTATTTAGAGTTCTAAAATAATGCTGGGGATCCATTAATCTGAGTGATTTCCTGAACAAGTATTTAGATCTTAATGTAAATGTCTATAAATAATAGAGTGGCAACAGCATTCTTTTGAAAATGAAATTCAAAGAGGCACTGTTTGAAAAGTGAATACTTGCTTAGGGCAGTTATATTTAGGGCTCTAATGGACGTGTACAAGTTATGCTTTTTATACAAACTATAAATGGCTACAACCAAGAGACTTAGACTTTGAAATGCATTTGGCACTTAGGCAATGAAAGAGAGAGGCCAGGGCCTTGTAGTGGAGTTGTTGGAGGTTTTTTCCTGCTAGCTTTACAAATACTGCCAAATTCTTATAGTGTTGCTACCCCTAAAGGGTACACTCAAAAATAGATATTGTATCTACTCTTGTTTATAACTGGTGTTGAGCCTTGACAGGCTGAATCGGGGGGGGGGGACAGGCAGGGAAGAGTACAAGCATGATGGATGATGAGTAGGGGATGGAGGGGGACAACAAGAAAGAAGAATGCGGGTGCAGTATTAGAGAGTAAAATAGGTGCTAGAAGCCAGAGCAAGTGGCATACATTATGGAAGAAAGCCAAGCATGAATGTAGATGGTATGAGATGGTCCTTTAGTACCACACGTGATGTGAGAAGTAAGGTATTGCAAAGACAGAGGGCAAAAATCAGCAGTTGGTGAGTAAGTGGAATTCCTCAACTCCACTTCTGAGTCTCTAAACAATGGGTCATTGTTGATAAGATCTCCAGGATGCTTTGATGTGAGGAAGCAGAAGGTTGCAAAATACTATCATTAGTAAGTGACTGATTTGCTGTATTGCAGGGAAGATACTGCCAAACAGTTCCAATTGTGTGAGGAAATAAAAACTAAAAGAGGAACAGCTTCTGTTCCAAGACAGAATTCTTGCTGGTCTTTAGCACTATCAAAATACTCCTAGAGGGTAAATCCTGTCTAATGGTGCATGTCAAACACTAACATAGTTATCTGTATGGTGGAGGTTTGTGTTTATACTTGTCCCAAAAAACTTGTGTTCACCAAAGCTAATATTGGGCTTCAGGCAGCTTTGGGGTAAAAATGACAAAGCTTGTGATTCATGAATGACTCATGCACGTAAATGCTGGTGTGAGCAATTACTGGAGCTACACTGACAACAATATTGGAGATTAAACTCTAGGTATCAAATCTACAATATACCGTCTTTTTTCTTGTGAACGACCCAGGATACATCCACCCCAAGTTTTCTGTTGTCTGGCCAGTGACTCCAAACCTGAATCATTTTTGACTGCAGGCATGGTATGCATGGGATCGTCCTAGTGAGACTCCAGACCTTGCCCTCCTGAGGTCAGACTTTATGGTCTCAGGACTGTGCTGTGTTCCACTTAGATAAAATTTCAATTTTATGTTGAGTGACAGATGCATATTTCATCCTGACAAAATAAGAACTGCCTGGCTGTGCATCAGAGGGCCGGCATTGCTGACAGCTATTGGAGACAATCCTTGAGTTGTCTAAAAAAGACCAGTCCTTTAGGAGCAGTAGTTTGGTTACCATTGAGTTCCTATTTCCTTATGGCTTTTTTTAAAATAAGCATAGAATAAACAGCTTTTACAATGCTCTGATATTTTAAGTGATTAACTGATGTAATTGCAGTCTTGATGTTTATTATTAAGTGATAACAGTTTTATAAATTTTATTTTAATGGTGTGTTTACTACAGCTAGGAGGGTCTAACGAGGATAGATTTTATCAGGCTAAGGGCTCACCTGTATAGAGTTGATGGGCAGGGGTCATGTAGATTAAGCTCTTTCAGAAGATTACTCTGGAATAGCTGAGAAGGGATTGCGTGGGATTATTCTGGAGTACTGCCCTGGTCAGATTCTCCATCTCGATGTTCTCTAAGAAAAGGAACTGGGAGTGACAGAGGGTATAAATTTACTATCCTCTTTGTGTTTGGCAAGCATACAGATCATGGGATGTATAAATAGAAGAATTGAATGCAAGTAAAGAGGGGTCATTATGGCATGTACAAAGAGCTTAGTCAGACCACATCTGGAGAACTGGGCATGAGTCAAAGACCATATTTCAGGAAGGACAGTGAACAATAAGGAATGGATTAGAAGGGGTTATTGTAGAGGGTATGAGGGTTCTAGCTGGTGCCTGCAGTTGCTGCAGTCCCACTGGTTACTCCAAATGAAGCTGGTTTTACTGTAAAAGCACCTAAACTGGAGACTTCTAAAGAATTCCAAGGGAATGGGGAAAGTGATGTAAACCTCTTCTCCCTAAGCTTTCTAATCCCCACAGTAATGCTACTAAAGGACTCGGGGTTTCTGGAGCTGCCGTTGTTTACCTGTCCCCTCCCAAGGTTTGTTTTTTAGCTTTCATATATTGTTTCATTTGTGTGTGTATATATATATATTGTTTCTTCTTTATAATTTTTTATGGTATTTTTGGTATATTTGTTAGACTAACTGTCCAATATTGTATCCACATCAGAATCTGTATTAGGCTTAAATCCATTTTGCCTTTCTTAACCCTCTCAGTTGGGTAAAGCTTCTCTTCTTGTATCATAAGCTCCATTGAATTATACATTGTCACAACATTGTGCCCTTTCATCTCAGAAGTAGCTGTGTCTCAGAAAGCTTTGGGATTGTTGAAGGTGAAAAGGGCTATGTAAATGAAAGAAGGGACTGTTGCTAAGGGACAAAAAATGTGCTATTGACACATATGGGAAATGGGGACACCGCTGAAATGTTGAGTAGCATGCAGGAGTGAGATGAGAATGAGAAATTAAGCAAGAATGCCATTTCTGTCATAACACCCTTAACGGGAATGAAGCAGTTATCCCCATTTTCCAGATAAGTGAACTGGGACACTGAGATTGAGTTTACACAGCTAGTTGATGCTAAGTCTTCTGCCTGTTGGACCACAGTCACCTTTTGGTACAGGATTCTGGTTCTGTATTTCTTTCACAGTGGTGGTAACCTATTTATACCATGCCTCATAAAACTTTCTGTTCTTTCATCGATGTTTGTAGCCTGGTGTGGGGTTTTCTCTTTAACGTGCCTTACTGGATCCTGAAAGAGAGAGTCTTAGGAATGTAGGTGGTTTTATCTCTCAACCTAACATTACAGCCCAATGTGGGTCTTCACCTGTCCTCGGGCCCTGTATAGAAGATCCAATGCCTGGAAAGCCACATGTGCAAAATTGTAATGGATCAGCCTAGTTTTGGGGTTGTACTTGTTGACATGCTAGCACACAAGCTTCTCTTCAAAAGTAGTTGTAGTCATGGTACTAGGAACCCTTTACAGTTTATATTTACAGATCATATTCTCAAAGTTCTTTTATTATGACATAAAATAGGTAGCATAGTCCTAAAAAACCTAGACTAAAGCCTCACAGTCATGCCATTCATTTCAAATCTCTGGATCCAGGTCACGAGACCAACGGCTCCGTGTTGGGCAGTTTCACACAGGCAAGGTCTAATGGCACAGGGATTCTGAGCTGGGAGATCTGGGCTTTGCGAAGAGCTGGTTCTGATGCATGAGCTTGGTACTTGCTTCTCCTCCTTTTGGCTCTGTTTCTCCATCTAGGAAACGGAAATGAGGATAATCAGCATCTCGTAAAACCACTGATACCTTTTATCTTGCAAAGTATGCTGCTAAAGATAAAATTTGCTATGGTTTTTGGTAGTCATTAAAATATAAGCCAAGGATATGTTCCTTGTGCTTAAATTCAATTAAGTACTTGGGGCCAAGCCAGATTAGTGGTTGTCCAGAAGACCACAGGGATATGGAATGGGATTAATGACTCAGTAGATACCGACTTGGTACAAACCCAAGGCCTTTCTCCTGCATTTATGGTCATTTGTAATCCTGTATATCTGCTGGATTCAAATATAATAGTTCTTAGAGATACTTCCTACCTTCTCCCCTCCAACTTCCAGCCCAATTCCACCATTTTCATAGCAAAAGCGAGGCAAAGTATGTCGAACACTTGCAAGTGCGGGATGAGGACAGGGCACGGATAGTTACCTTGGAGTAAGGGGGCATTTAAATATTTGTGGTGACTGTCGGTAGGTTTCTGTTCTTTCTGTGGCAGCGCGTACAGAAGGGTAGCGTTACAGCTCATGTTGCACTGCAGAAGCTGTGAGCTCTGCTGCTATCACCTGCTTTTGGAACATGAGGCGCTGCAGAAAAGGGGTAGTAAATTTTGAGAGTGATTTAAAACTCTTTTTTGGGGTATTTTGATACTGCCAGTCAGCCAATGCTACGTGGTTGACCAGACCATGTAGCATTGAGCTACATGGAGGACCAGACTGCATGCTTTGAGGCAGCACATCTCTGATAACATTCCTGAAGTCCAGGCAAACAGCATTTTGTTAATTTGAAGGGGACATTGTCTTTATGAGCCGTTAGACCAAGACCGGGGATCCCATGTGAGGGCTCTGTGAGTCAGACAGATCTGTCCAGAAGTGTCCGATCGGGACAGCAGCTCTTTGATGGAGAGATTCAGTTGAGCACTTGCAGAAGATTTCAAGATCTTCTCTCTCTGCTTGAAGCTTCTCCCTCTTCTGTTTCTCCTCCTGTTTTCAATCACAGAATTACTGTTTAATGTGGAGGCAAATACAAGCAACTGTGTTTGGTTTTTCTCTACTGCTGACACAGACAAACTGAAAGAGATGCCTGCCTGCTATGTAGCAGAAGCCACATTATTTTCCTATATGTTAGCAATTATATGCATTGTTTCCTGATCACAAGTCTCTCTCACAATCTATAGCATGACTGTAGTTGATTATAGAGCCTGATGTGTTTAGATTTGAGTGGAATTCTGTCAGGAATACTTCATTGCCTGTTTTTTTTGCGGGGTGGGGAGGCTTTGTTTATATTCTGTCAGAATGATTCTGTCTCATTTCATAAAATAAAGGAGAGTTGAGTTTTTCTAGCAGTGGTTTTCTTCAGGAAGAAGAAAGCAGAGCTCCAGGAATTGGCATTAATTCTAGGTGGTGCCCAGTACTCTGAATCGATTGGCAAGAGGGAACTGCATGGCATTGTGTTGCTTGGTAGAATGGGAAACAAAAACCAAGGAGAGCCTTGAATGCTCCTTGCCATGAAGAATTACAGGACTTTGTACAAGGTGACAGCTCTCCTGGTGTCATGGCCAAATTCCAATGTGGGAACTGCAGTTGCAGTTGGATGAGGTTTTTACCAGGTCCATTGAAATCAGTGGGATTTGGCTGTTCACTTTGGTGTAGTCAGATCATCACCATCTGCCTTCAAAATTTTGGCCTTTCAAATCGCAGCTCCGTTCACTGGGATCAGTTATCGTTCTCACCCTGCAGAATGTTTCTTATAGAATTTATCACAAGCCAAACGTTGCAAAAGTACACTGATGCTGGAGACCAAGACCATTTTTTCTTACTCGGTTTCCTAATACGTTTTTCTAGCATACTCACAGCAGTTCTGATTTCATATATATGGCTTTTTGTGGTATTAGGGGCTTCTAGAAACAATTTCTGATGTGTAAAGATAATCCTGAATTTTCTGAGGGCTTTCGTTTCTGGTTTGTTTTGCCAAATAGATACTTGTTTCCTGTTGTCCTAATTTGTGTCATGGTAGTGATCAGTAATGATTGCCACTGTTTTAGGTGCAATGCAAACACAATACACAGAGATAATCCTTGCCCAGAGAACCTTTTTTTATTCTGGCCAAAGGGAGAAATCAATATACATTCTATTGTCTCTTAGACTTTAGTAGGTTTACAAAAAAAAAAAGGCACTTTTTCTGTGTCAGTAGTTTACAGTGTATACCCCTGTCCTAATTATATTCCTGATTCTTTGCCTAACCTGTCATGAATACAGCCAGTGCATTTCTGAAATAAAGGAGTTAGTACCTTGGCGGTTTCCGTGAGGAATCCCAGACAGCAGAATTGAAGTGCTTTCCAGACAAGTCTCCCTGGCCCTTTGCCACTTGTGAGTGGCCCCATCTTAACCTCCAGACATCATGTAAGTTTTTGAAAGTCATCAAGTGGCTGATGAGTTCATCACTAGGAAGTTGTCTCCCAATATGAAGGATTTAGTTTAAAGTAGAGAAAACGCAGAGAAAATCATTACAGCGAGGTAAAAAACGATGGCTAGTCCTTTTCCATGAATGTAACATGCAAATAGCTTGAAGTGTGAGGATAACATGGGTACTTTAAAAATTACTTGAAGTAAAGTTTTTAAACATTCAGATCTTAAAATTCAGGTAAAAGTCTGCATTTGCTTATATCTTGATATCAAAAGAGCAGAAGTTGATGCCAGCATCTGAATTACCACAGATCATTCAGAGAGGGACCCAGGCTTGCTTACAGAAGTTACCTTGCTTGAGGACTGGACCGATTGCCCAGCTCAGGGAAACCACACAAGAGTTTTGCACAGCCCTGCTCCTGGGAGCAATCGCATTATAGCCAAAGCTCTCTGCAGAACTGCTGCACCTCTTTAAAGCAGAAAGATGTCCAAGAGTGTGAACAGACTTTCCCCTGGACCTAGCTCAGACTGTGGAAACATTTTCAGTTGCTGTTAAAAAGCATCAAATTACAGACAACAATTTCAAAATCTTTAGGCAAGCAGAATAATTTGAGTTTAAGGAACTGCTTAACTCGAATTTACCCAGTCGTGACTGCCTTTTAAGATCATTGGCAGCAAGTGCCCGTGAACAGGTTTCATATATTAACTGAGGTAGAAGAAATATGCCTTTATTTCCAGCTGCTAATGCAAAAGCTGTGGAAATATCAGAAACAAATTGTTCGCCAGCTATGCCTTAATCGCAGTGCTATGGACGTGCTTTCAATTGGGCTGCTACAGGGTGTTGTCTCATGTGAGGTGACTTCTTAGCTCCTTGTGCTCTTGAGGTTTGATCTAAGCCATGCTCTAATAATAGACTCTTACTAACATCACCTGGGCTTGGATCCCATACTTAAAATCTTGGTTAATAAAAAAAATTGTGACCAGAATGCCAGGATACAGCCAGAGATGCGTAGGAAACACAACACAGCCCACATCAGAGAAAATACTGTAAGAACAGTGGTGTGCATGCCTGAATGGTTCGTTCCTGCACGGTAATTATGTGCTGTTTCACATTGTTGTTTTGTGGGGAAAACGCATTCTTGAACATCAGGAAATAAATCGGCAGTTTTAACGTGATTTCAAACACAGAGTGTTTTGACACGAACTGATTTATTTCAGTTACAGTTTTGCTTATTTAGTTAGCTATGATTAAAACCAGTGTTGCCACAAATATAAAAATACAGAGATGTGAATGCCAGATAGAAATAGAAATTGCCCCTACGGTTTATACCATTATAACACCTTTTGGCTGCAAATTTCTTGATTTGGTTTGGGAGGAGAGCAGGTACTGCTGTTGGGGTACGAGTAGTTATCACAATGCAGTTGTCTCTGTTACCGAACAATGTTTTTTTTTGATTGGCATTAAAGATTAAGTCTGTTTCTATTTATAATGCCAGTGGGCAAAGCTCGACTACAGAAGTTCTTGTGCCTGAATTTCTGATCTGAAGGATAAAGACGATGCTTTTTCAACTCCATGCAGTTACTGGAAAGTTTTCGGAGACAAAATCCTAATTAGTGTGCTGCAAGATGTAGTAACTGTGGGGTACGTTTCTACTTTGCTGCCCATTTGGTCACTGCTCTCTGTCTGTCTCAAAAGCAGTGTCGAGAGGTGTGTTTTCTCCTTCCCAGGGCTGCTCAAACCTATCAAGACCTGCCAGGCATGGGGTGCCTTTGTGAAATCTTATGTAATGAGGGCCTGATTCATATCCCACTGCAATCCCAGGGAAAATCCCCAGTGGCAGCATTGGGCTTTGGCATGTGACCAGAGTCTCAGTAACTTCCTTATTTCTCTCTTGTACATAGAGGATATTCCTCAGCTATACCAAGGCAGATGAGAACATAAATCTTGTCTGCAACTATCTTCTATGAGTAATTTTTCTGAAAGTAAATAAATCATCCCTGTTTCCTCTTACCCACAGCACCTGGCAAACTGTTAACTGAAAAACTGAGAAAATGTTTCATTTGTGAGCCAACTGAAATTGTTCTACAAATCTTTATTTTTAATTCCTTGTTAGAAAACAGAACCAACTGAAACTGGCTGGCAGAGAAAATGTGCCCCCC
>JANZLQ010000022.1:27379883-27394638 GCA_026212715.1 Elanus axillaris | reverse complement strand
AATTATATGGCTCTATTTGAAACTTTTGACAAATCAGTCTATTTTCATTCTCCCTCTGCCATAAATTCAATCCATATGTCTTTAAAACATCCTTGCATAGCTTTAACATGGAAAAGGAAGTGGCTTAGGCTCTGTATAGGAGGCTGCAGTGTATTTAAAGCAAGCTCTTCTAGTTTGCATGCATCGCTTCTGTTAGCTCTTAAAGCCTCGACTTCCTAATTATTCAGGTTACAGAGGGCATTGGCAGAGTTTTCTCCATTAACTAACAGTGATGTACAGTGAAGCAGCACAACAGGATAAATCATTCCCTTATCCTCAAAATGTCCAGGAAGTTTTTGATGCAGCCCTTGGCTTTACCACCAAGCAGGATGCAAAGAGGATGTGAAAAGGGTACGAGAGATCAATTCAGCGTAAAATTTCAAAAGAAAACATCGAGACAAAGAAACAAAGGTCTTGCACAATGCACTGCCATTCAGCTGGCAGGGTTTTGTTTGACAAGAATACACAGCACCTATGTGACAGGAGGTCACCGCTATAGGAGTAAAGTATCTTCACATCTAAGGCTGAACTGGGGTCGGAAGGTGAGGGTGGGAAGGAAATGTTGGGTCTAAGCTGGAGTATATTGGTATGGCTGTGAATGGATCAAAGTTGAAAAATCAAAAATACAGGATGCAGCAGAGTAGGAGCACAGGCAGTCGTGGCTGTAAGCATCCTTGTCTGAAGTCACGGAAAATTTTTGTGCTATTGGAATTGTGGGATAGATCTGTAATTAAAAATACGGTAGCAGCTGGACACAACTGAAAATATGGTCACAGCAAGGGTACAGGAACACTGGCCGAGTGGGCTGCAGAAGGCTTTTCCGAGTCCACGCGGAGTGTGGATGCAGTGTCACGCCGTGTTTCATCAGATCCACCCCAGGGTGCCAGCAGAGGAGGCAGGTCTGCTCTCTCACCCCAGCCTCCATCATGTATCCCCACTCCCCACCTCACATCAGCTCTAGAGGTCACGTTCCCACCCTTCCCTCTGTGCCACACAGAGCAATCATGTGGCCAAAGGATAACAAAATTCAGGTCACTCATTTGAAGAGAAACTATTCAGCTGATGGATTTCTAGGAGGAAAGCAGCAGAGGCAATATTTTTTTTGGATCTCAGTGTTACCCTGACTTCCATTGTGGCTGCAGATCTGCCATGCTCGACCAAAGATAATGGGTGAAAATGATGACTGGGGGGAGGTGTATGACCACCCCTTTTAGAGACCGCTTGCACCTTAACGTGAAGTTTTTCGTAGCATCCCCAGTCTTTGCTACCATTCCTAGCCAATTCACCCAAATGGTCTCTAATTGGCCAGCAATGCAAGTGAGTTGTAGGGATATGCACAAAGTAGGGTGAAGTCCCAATAACGACTACGCAAAACTGCTTGCAAATCCATTGTTCTGTTCAGTTACTGTGCATTAATGCTCGTGCGCAAGAAGATAAAATGGAAGGGGTATGTGTGTGGTAAATGCGTGTGTGCAATCTAATTATCTTTCTAATCTCTCTCATAGAGGGGTCATTTATAGAG
The DNA here is from genome assembly GCA_026212715.1 of Elanus axillaris. NCBI lineage: Eukaryota > Metazoa > Chordata > Aves > Accipitriformes > Accipitridae > Elanus > Elanus axillaris. The sequence continues at coordinate 27,393,077 of JANZLQ010000022.1, read as the reverse complement.
ATGAAAATCTAGTCAACCTCAGAACTTGTGGGCGTAGTTTGGCATATCCAAAGGTTCACACATGTGGAAACCACCGTCTGTGCATTTGAAACTGCGTGCAGGTTCAAAGAACTGGCGTAGCCCATGGTTTTGTTTTCAGAGTTGCAAAGATTGCAGCTACCATTTACCTTAGGTGGACTTGAGGTTATCTTCCACACCTCTCAAAATCAAGCCTTTATATCTAGTAATCTGCATACAGCTGTTCAAAATTAAGCTGTCTATGCACTGCTGAGTTGTTGTATAAACAATAATATATTAGAGACTTCACTAAAGCTTTTCATGTAGTTTTATCTCGACTGCAATTTGTTTCTAGTTTTAAAGGCTGTAGAAACATCCAGCCTTATTCCCTAGAGCCTAGTTTCACTGTTTCAACCATTCCAATGGTATTTACAGCATTGCTTGATTTTATTTGAACTATTCAAAAGACCTCAAGTCCCCCAAGAAAGGTGCGAATGTGTTCAAGTTCCCTATCGCTCCTGTCAGTAGCGAGACTTGCTTTTCTGCTCCTGTAACTTCACCCGTAACAGGACTGTCCTTTGCTGTCATCCCCAGGTGTGCTGTCTCTGCCTGCCTACTTTAGCCCATACAACGATGGCTCTGTGTGCAGCGATGGACGGGCTGATGCTTACGCCCAGTTGGAACTCCGAACTTTAGAGCAGTCTCTGTTGGCAACTTGTGTTGGAAGCATCTCCGAACTGAGTAAGTTTCAGACGTAATCGAATGTGGTTTCTTTCAGTGAAGCAGGAGAGCCAGTCCCTCTGCTATTGAGGTCAGTGGGAGCGTTGCCATTGTTGACAGCGTGAGTAGTATTTGGCTAACGTTGTGTAAGATTTAATTGTCTCATGATGCTGTTTATGAAAATCAGGTTGTTTCATTAGGCCGCTTTATATTTAATTCACCTTGGAGATGTACAAGATGTGGCTTTTCTAGCCTTTTGGTAGGTAGTGGTGTTAGTGCCAACAGAGGATGGATGCTTTTGCCTAGATGCCTCTGGAGGTTTTCTTGTACGTTTGTGGAACACAGCAGTGCCACCTCCCTCAGATGGCAAAGAAGGTTCTCTTTGTTAGTGTTTCTGCAGTGGAAATGTCAAGGGTGCAGGATATTCACGGAAAAGCTTTTTGGTTACTTAAAAAACAAAAAGTGGAGGGAATAAAAATCTGAGAGCACTTTGCTAACAAAAACTTGTTCAAAACCTTCTTTTTTAATGCTAACCAAACGAAATGTTCCACTCCTAGACTATTCACAAAGCCCCTTTAAAGTAAACAAAAATGATTTGTGTTTTCCCGGTCTACTTTTCCCTTGCAACATTTCTGCTGGCATCGCTTTCTTAGTCTCCGCCATCTGAATGCTAATGAATGTCAGGGCCAGCAAGGAGTTTGTGGGTTTTACCATTTATTTTGCAACCTGCCTTAATTTGAGGTTTTCAGATTCCTTTAACACACCTCTATTTATCCTGGAACACAAGAGAACATTTGTAGCATGGGCCTAAGGTTGAATACAGCTTCCTCTCTCTCTTCCTCTGTCCCTGCTTTGGCCAACTTGGTCATTACATCTAGTGAATAGACCTCCTGATACAGTTGCCTACTTTTTTTTTTTTTTTTTTTTTAAATGTTGCTGCACGTTGCCAGAAAAATAAAGAGCGTGAGTGTGCAAAGGAGAAGGAACGTTATTCTGAGCTGAAAATTTGAATTCCAGATGCATTTCTGCTATAACTGCGCAGACTTCTGTGTTAGTACCAACGCTAGAGGATTCATGATGTTCTTGTAAAACGTTTAGCTCCTGGAGAGTCAGGAGCTACTGAAGTGGAAAGGCGGAGATATCAGAAGGTTTTTCTGTTCTGAATTGGGTCCTTAAACTGAATGTACTATGCAACAAACAAGTGGCGTACCTCTACATTACAAATTGAGAATTTTAATGCTCCATTAATCTGAACCACTAATGGTGTTGTCATGTTTAGATATACAGTAGCTTTGTGGGGGTTTCTCCCTAACCTATGTAATACTAGAACCCTGTGGGTTCAGCGGAGGTTGTTTGGCAAATTCAGTATATTGCTGTTAGATACAAATGAACAAATAATAACTTCCTAAGAATTTCAGAGGGAGGTGTGACCAATTCATATGTGGCATGGCTAAGTTCAGGGCGCTTTCTCAGGAACCAGCTTTGTGATGGGGCGACTATTTCAGTTCCATCCTTTCCCAGTATTGTATCTGTAGGACACAATAGAGTAACGTTTCCTGTGAGGGTTTTAGGGGACTGTAAAACATAAAGCAACAGAGGATTCTCCCAAGGAAAAAATAGATCCTAGCTATGTATAGTAATCTATAGCAATCGTTTAGCTCACTGGTATGGTAGTCACACTACTCAAAGATGTAGTATCTGAAGCCTTTATTGCAAAGCTCTTAAGAGTTTGTAATGTACCACAATAAAAAGAGAGTAAACAGGGTGTGCCTAAAGCAAGCTTATTACACAAAGACCAGCTTTATGTGACTGCATAGCTGCTGTCTTGGGGTCATTGCTCTGTGAACTTTTTAAAAATCTGCAGCCTTAAAATCCTTTCTGAGCAGAAACTGTGTAATACAGGTTGCCTTCTTTCAGGCCTCCTCAAGTCCACCAGTACTCTTGACACAGAGGCAGGCTGGCTCGAGTTCAAAGACCAAGACGACTGAGCAGCCCAGAAAGCTCCTGGATTGAGCTTCTTACAAGGCTCAGGGGCGAATTTCTGGCAAGCTTGTGACAGTCGGCATGATAAAGATTGGCTTTTTAATAAGAGAGTCAGGTCTTGTTATTCTGGAGAAACCTGTAGCTAGAGTGAGAATGAGAGAAGCAGACCCTTAAAAGAAGGGATTTCTATATTGAATATAACATCATTAGTTTGTTACAAGTGCCTGGGTGGGAGGGTAGAACACTGTAATCCAGTTGAAAGAAATGGGAACAATCTCATAAAATGGTAATGCTGGCAGCGAGAGTAAAGTATTTGTACTGGTGTTACTGGCTTTGCCTTGTGAAAACTACACTCTCAGGTTGGGCAGTGGACAATTTACAAAGATACCGGTAGCTTTTGTAGGCAGGCAAGAAACTGGTATATGTGGTTGGAAAGAGAAGAAAACCAGCATTAAAACAGGATAGGAAAATCACTGTAAAGCTGCTGTTCTGAATGTATGGTGACTGAGAGAAGTTTCATTCTGTATTTTCTAACTAAAACTTGTCATCTGAAAGGCAGTTAAATTTCCCTACAGCAACCTGCAAAGTGGCAGCTTGTGGACAGCTTATGCCTTTGTGGAGGAAGAAGATTACATGATGCACACAAAAGACATTTTTCTTAGCTGCGAGAGATTTGATTTAGCTCAATAAGTGTACTTAAGAGGACTGTGGATGAATAATAAAGAGATGCTTTTGCATACTTTCTCCTTGTGCAGGTGATTTGGTATCACGAGCAATGCACCACATGCAGTGCTTGAACACCATCCGCCCAGGAATGAGCCCCATTCGGCAAACCCGGCAGCAGCAACCCATCTCCTGGTCCCCTGATGCTCTCCACACCCTCTACTACTTCCTACGCTGTCCTCAAATGGAGTCCATGGAGAATCCCAACCTTGACCCTCCAAGAATGACCCTGAACAATGAACGGTATGTAGGTCGGTCAACTGTTAGGAGTCGGGGACTTAGGCTAAGGAGGTCTCCTTTTGTAGAGTAACCGCGTGTGCATGGGCAGCCAGGCAGCTTTTGTGGGATGCTACCTATCAGGCATCAGTTATTCCTGCAGTCAGGCCAGATTATGTTGTCAGCTTTGCCAAGTTTGTGAAGCCTTGGAATTGGAACTGGAAAGTGAGCTGTTTTTTCATGCAATCTTTCCGAGCGAAGCACATACAGCATGCCGCCAGCAGGCCTTGTCTAGAGATGCTGCCAAAAGTACGTGTGGTTGCCTAAAGCAGTAAAGACCTTACCAAAGAAAATGTTACCTTCTGAATAGCACCAATTAACAATTGTCATCATTCTCGGGAAAAGCAGTGTAGTTTGCTGTGGAGAGTTTTGAAGGGATTTATGAACATCCTTCTTAAGGATTACTTCAGTTGATGCTGTGTGTCTGGTGTAGAAATAAATTTATATAGGAAGCCAATAACTAAACAGAAAATGCAGTGGGTCTCCCTACCTTCTGCCAGCACCATAACTGACTCTGAAAGCAGGCCCATTATTAGAGTGGTCAGAAATTTTCCAGCGGGATGTTTTTTCTGTTAGAAAGCTCCCTGGTTTCCTTCCTGCCCAGCTCCTTGGCAGTCTGCCTGGCAGGCTGGTGGCAGCGGAGAGCCGAGGAGCCCTCAGAGCCCCGGCCACAAGTTGAGTTCCTTGACGGGTCAGGCAGCTCCTGCTCTCCAGCTCCTCAGCTCAAAGGCAGACCGATGGCCACCTTGCAGTTGCATCCTGCAGGGAGATGCAGGCAGCTCTGGACTTGGTAGGTTTCCCTAGTTTAAAGCGCATATCTGATTGTGTATTTCAGAAATCTTACCTCAATGGGAGATTGTGGTTTCTGATTAACTCTACCCAGTATTTATGCTACCTTACTCTTTGGATGTCTTTTAGGCTGCTGGACATCAGGCCAATGCCTCTATCCGGGCCCTTCCCAAACACAGCCTGGGCTTGGGAAGTTTCATAGTGCACTGAGGTGGGGAGGCCGCATTCACAAAACAAAAAAGCAAGGTGCTTGTTCGACAGGCGAGCAGGGAAAGGAGAACATCTCTGCAGCTTTGTAAATAATGTCACTTCTTCTTCCCACCTTGGGCTTTACTGTACTCAGCCCCAGCTTCTAAAGTTGGTATGAAATCACAGTAACATACAAATAAATAATTCTTCAGATTCATTCTAAAAACCTACAAAAGTTAGCCCTCTCTCTCCTATCCTTTTCTGCACATGTGGGGATTACGGTGCTTTTTCCTCTGTTCCATACTGGATAGCCTGGTTTTTTTTTTTATTGAGACGCTTCCTAATTGCTCTCAGGCTGCCCTATCTTCAGTCCTTGCATTTCTGATGCTGCAAGTCAACCCCATCTCATGCAGACCTACGCTGGCCTGCACCAAGCCTGCCGGCTGATTTCAGCAGTCCTAAGGGCTTCTTGGAGCTGCCATCCACCACCATTGGAGCTGTGGCTGATGGCTTCATGGCCAGGGCCTGGCTAGTCAGGAGTAAGAAGACCTCTGAGACAAAGAGTAGATTGAACTGTTTCCTTTTAAGGCGCCAAATTTTCAGGCCAGGGTGTAGAAAAACATACTGGACAGAAGGCAGCCTCTATAATTTCAGTCTTGGTCAGTTATTTTAGGTTAAGGGAGACTTCATATAAGGAGAAAAATACAAAGTTGTCACTCTTGTAGCTACCTGTTCTGTCATAATATTTTGCATGTGGCTGATCTGTGTAGCTACCTCCACTGGTCACTTGTTTTCATTCTCTTGGTTGCTGAACCATCTTTCTGTACTTTACTGTAGTTTGTACTAGACCAACCTCTTTGAGGTCTCAGTCTGGCGGGAGCTCAGCTATTTTATAAAGTAAAAAAGATGGCCTTTTGGTTTGTCTGATCCTCCCCCAAATCCTTTCAAAAAGAACAATCTGTGAGCAGAATTCTAGCATCAGAGAGAGGGAACTGAAGTACATGTGTGAAGAACCAAGAGGAATTAACTGAAGTTGAAAGGAAAAGGAAGAGGCATGGTGCACAACTCGGAGCCCACTGGTAGGTCTGTTTTGTGGGCTCAATAATCTTAGTCAAATGCTCTATCTAGTGCAAGGTTGTTTATTTTACATTTCACGTTTGCACGCTGTGCAAAAATGAGTTTTCATGAGGCCAGATTCTGTAAAGTTGTACCACTAGCTCCCACAGTTGTACAGCTGAAGCTGCTAAACAGCTTGTATCAGAAATGTAGATTAAGCTTTCCATTTTGTGTTGTGTTCTTTTCAGTACTCTCAGTGTAATCATGTTGCTGCAGCTACTTGTTTTGTACACTGAGAATAATAAATGAGTTAAATCAGGAGTCCAGTTATCACTCCAATTGCTCCCAAACAATGCTCTTCACATGGTTCACCAGAGTTTTTTTGGAATGCAGGCTGCAACTCTATTCTATTTTAAAATCCACACTAGATCCTATAACAGCTGGTGTAAGGGAAATTTCTGCCATTTTTTTCTGACCAGTACTTAGCTGTAAAGGAAATTAAAGAGGATATTTAAATTATTAAAATGGAGCAAAAACTGACTTTAGGGGGGATGACACCAGAACCTGAGTACTATCAGGTTAAACGATTGGCTTTGAAAAGTTTGTGAAACCTGGAAATGCAATTAATACTGCCTAGTATATGAGAAATGAACATGCAACCCTATCTTTCATTTGTTCCAAGATGTATTTGTATGTGTCTTACTGTGTTGATCTCTATGCATATTATTTAGCATAGTCAGTGGAATAAACATTGCTAGCAGCACTTTATACAGGAGATAGTTCACTCTTCCCTAGCTTAAGAGGAGAGATGGTTGAGGCTGCATGTGAGATGTTAGACTCGTGGCATGATAGATGAGGGCACTGATTCACCTAATGTGACTTGGCAAAGCTCTGCAGCCCAGTTCTTTTATTCTTTCCTGAGCTGTGCTAAATCAGCTGCAAACTCTGCATTGCTATTTTGTGCGTTACGCTCTCTCTCTCTGGAATATACTTGTTATATGCACTGCAATCCCAGTTAGTTTTCTACTGAAAAAAATTCTCTGTCACAAACAAGGACAATAATGCTGACCTATTCTGCGTTTGCTTGTGCTTCAGCCTCTAGGATCCTGTATAAGTCTACTGGTATTGAGTACCAATCTGAAATTTAGCAGAGAGGGGTGGCTGTTGGAGCCGCCGACTGGGTAAAACCTTGTCTTGGGAAGATCTGCGAGCCACGTTGATTCAGTGGAAGGAGCCGCAGTTGTTCGGTACATCTAGCAACCTGACAACCTACTCTCTGTCTTGCTTGGCTTTCTGTTGTCTGTGAGCTTTCTCTGTGTGTCGCACTGTGATGCAAAGTGCTGTGAAAATCGTAACCCTGTAGGGTCTGGAAGGTCTTTACTTCAACATGAAGGCAAGCATAGAATTCAAGTTCTGAAACCATGCCTAATGGAGGGTGACATAAGCCATAACGGGCTTTTAAAAACCTAGCTGAGCTTCTGAATGTATCCTGCAGCAAACTGTCTAAGGTATGAAAACATCCACCCTTGCAGTGAGGTATGCAAGACACCCCAATGAACAGAGCCAGTTTAAACTCCTCTAAGCTATGCACCTTACCCATGCTAAACACCTTGGTGACTAAAGAACTGAGGTGGGTAAACTGTAGCGTCCTGCAGGAAAGGGGTGGGTGTAGTAGTCTCTCTCGAGCTTGGCAGATAGAGGAGCTTTCTGTTTTGGCCGCCAGCATGTGAATGATTCGGGATACCAACAGATTGAAACTCTGGGAAGTTTGTGGGTTGGTTCTGTCTGGTTCTGATACTTACCTCCAGGTGAAGGTGTTGAAGCAGAAGGAGAGGAGGCAGAATTGGAGAGAAAGCACCCAGGTATCATAAACAAAATATTTGAAACATTTCCACAATAAATGCAGCTGCTTGCCATATGACCAAGCCATGAGCCACTTGGAAGCCCAAAATGAGTTTATTTGATGCACGGACAGTAAACCCATCTGCTGTTTGGTGTCAAATAGGCCACCTGAGGAGGTGTTTTGCAAATACAGAGTGAGTGCCACTTGTGCAATACTTTGGCAAAGGACTTAGACCCCGAGGTGAGAACAAGCTGCTTTACTCAGAAACAATACACCTGTCTGCCTGAAGGCTAAGAGCTTGTCTGTGTCATCAGAGAGCACATCTGTCTTTATTGCTGCAAAAAAAGTGTCTCTGCAGGGCAGTAAGATTTATTGAGTTTCTTAGAGATCATATTGTGTCAGAGGTCAGACAATATGGGTTTGGACCACGAAGAGTGAGCAGACGCGTGGCACTCCCTCCCTCTCTGCTCTGTTTCTGCTCTGGGGTTTTTCCCATTACTTATGTCAGGCTGGCTGGGCTTGGGAGCACTCTGCAGTGTGAGATCATGTCCCAGAGCAGCAGAGCATGTTTGCTGGGATTGTTTGGGATACTGTGACTTGAGAAGGGCCATCCAAAGGTAAATGAAGTTTTTTTTCTCCCTTCTTCACTTTTTCCCCAAGTGGAATATAAAGCTTTTGCCTTATTTTAATGGTGTGTCAAGGCAAGAATGTTCTCTCAGTGATACTTATCTTAAAGAGTATTTGTCTGCTCCCCATAGAGCACAAATCGAGGTCAATATTATAGTCTTACTTTACAGCTGGGTGGACTAGTCTACCCTAGGTTAATTGATGGCCAGAATCGTGGTCCAGCCTTAAAGCTACGAATAGATACCACTGACTGCCCTCACCCTATCTCTTTTTGGTTATTATGTGCATATAGCATTTGTTGTAGGAAAGTTAGTATGATCTAATTCCTAAGAATAGGCGAAAAGTTGGATCCTGCTTCCTTGTGTAGCTGATTATCTGTATGTCTTTGGTAGGCTGTGCTTCTTCCTCTGCCAGCTACGCTATTAAAAAAAAAACCCTATAAATTGTGTTTGCCTGTTGTTGATACTGTAGAATGTTCTAAAAGTAATTCTGGGCTTGTCCATCAGGGCCCGTGGATCCGACCATGTCAGACCTTTCTGAGCTATCCATGTTGCAGACATGCCAAGTTTTACATGTTGTCTGAGTTTGCTGGTGCATTATTTTATTCCAAATGTCAGTGAGTATAAAACAATTTACATCAGCAGAAGCACACAGACTGTACCCATCTGACTCTGTCGGTGAAAATCCAGTAAAACTCTAGTGACATTCCAGAGCCGATGTAGAATTTGTCAGCTGCCAACAGTAAAATTTGGGGCTTGCCAATTTGATGGAAATTCACAGCTCTTCAGCTGGAAAAGCTGTGGACACTGTAAGAAGCCAACTACAGGCACACAGGGGGCCACCTCGTAAGAAAAGAGAAAGCTTCATTCTGTTTTCCATGTGCAGGCGTCTAGAAGGCTTGCTTCAGATTTGCTACCTCTCTTGAAGAGTCTGTTTTGTGATGTGATTGTAAACAAACCTGGGCTCACTCAGTTTCTCCTGTCACATGAAATCCTTCAGAAAGGCTGCTGCTCATTCTGCTTTCAGCTGGACGGCTGCATCTGTTACCTCGCATGATCCAGGGCCCATGGCTAAGCATGCAAACCATATTTTTCAATAGCGTCGAGCAGGAGAAATGGACTAGTGCCTACTCTCCTGTGCCACGTTAGCTGGGCAGGAGGAGGAAGGAGTTGAGCTATCTACTTGGGTTTTCTCTTTGTGGAGTATTTCCAGCAATGCCTGCTCTGAAACATTATTTATTGGGAAAGGATGAAAAATGCATCTGAAGCTGCCAGAAGAAAAGATTGTAGCCCTTTTGTGCTATTTTTGAGTGCTATTTGCTCAAATGCTATATTCTTCCAAAATTTGAGCTATTGATTTAAATAATCACTTGATATTTTTTTGTCTTGTGGCATATAATCCAATTTACTCTGGCTAGCATGGAAACTACAGATGGGTCTAAATTAATAGTTCCTGATACAGCATCAAAATCCTGTCCAAACACCCCTTGATTCAATGGTGATCAAGTTGGCATCTCAGCCTATTAAGCTCTTAGATTCAAATAATCATGCTCAGACCAAACTGAGTAGAGCGGTGGCCTTATGACCTTATTTTATTTTTCATACTTTGTAAAATTCAGTCTGTCCTCAGATACATCAGAGACATGCCATTGACTTTGTAGATAAGGCACTTCAGGACATGGTTTAGTGGGCGTGGTGGTGTTGGGTTGACGGTTGGACTCGATGATCTTAAAGGTCTTTTCCAATCTAAACGATTCTATGATTCTACTGAGAGAAAGATAATCTCCAAGTTGTTTGTGCATCTGCTTTCCTACAGTGCTACTTTCAAGACCTTTCTGGCATAGTTTCCCTGTCAAGAGTCTTGCAGTGGTTGATGCAAATAAAAGAGTCCCTGTGCTGCGGCTATTTCTAAATCCCCAGTGACCATCTGATGAATGCCCATCACATTTTCTAAATTTCACGTTTTGAAAAAGCATTACTTTGATCTTACGTAGTACCTTTTTAATTGGTTATCTCTAGGTGCATCATTAGAAGTAATTAGAGCCTTCAGCTCTTTCCCTCGCAGTTAGTTGCTTTCTTCCCCTGTGTTCAGAAAATGCCTGGTGCAACTAAATGTTCATTCTGAAATTGCTTGAGAGAGGAGCCATTTGGTCACATGGATCAAATTTATACAATGATATCAATTCATATTAAAGAGAATACTAACATTCCAGTTAATAAAGTTGAACTGTCTCCAGAAAGTCTTGCTCTGTGTTACATGGGCATCCAACTGGCAGAAAAGGAAGGAAAATCAGGAATAACCTGCAGAGCCTGCTGCCGAGTCCTGTGTTTGCTTGAGCTGCATCCTCAACACCACTGAGAAGTATCACTGCTTTCAGAGCTGGTTAAGGCTTTTCAAGACAAATCTTTTCTCCAGATGGATGTTTCCAGACTCTCGCTGATCTGTCATGAGGCTTTTTTCCCCCCTCTACTCTTTTTAACTGCAGGTTTATGGAATTTTATTAAGTGCAATAGCTACACCATTGTCTGTCTTTTAGATTTATCTGTGGCCTAGTCTTTCCTAATTCAAATTTAATATATTTATGTCTGAATTCTTTTCTTTTACAGCCATGTCCCATTGTTACCATGCCACATCAGGAACAGAACTTGATACACTTAGTTCAATGGGCTGTGTCTTTAAAAAAGGTCTGCAATAAAATAAGTTCTGGGATCTCTTGTCTGAGACATCTTAATATTTTTCTATTCTGTCTACAGCTGCCTCACCAGTCAAGAATAGGTATATACAAATAGTAAAAGTAGACCCTGATTCATTTGCCTTGAGAGAGAATAATGCTCTAATCATACATTCATGCTTAACAGTACTTAAATCCACTCAGTATCCCTGAAGTCAACAGGGTGATTACAGAAAGATATGTCAGTGAGCATATTCCAGTCCCACCCCTGTGCAGTAGTCCCATTGATTTGTATTTTTTTTTTCCCCAGAGCTATTTTGATAGAAACATACTGATTAAATATAGGGAAGCAGAAGGAAGCCTTACACTGAACTGTGCCATTATGGCATTGCTTGTTCAGAGTGGATGTAAAATGTGCCCCTTTGTTTTAAAGAAAAAAAAAGTTATTTGCTATTGATGAAAGGTTAGTTTGGTAGATTTATTTGAAGAATAAGAAGTCTGTAAACAGGTAAGATCAGCTTCCTTCACCAACACTAAGGAGAGAAGCTGTTACCCTGTATTTTTGCCGGTTTCAGTCTTGGACCAGTTAATGTCAGATTTGTGATTTTGAGATACTTATTCGCAAGGAAGATGGAGTGAATGGCTCTATTTCAGAGGCCAATGAGCTACAATCAGCACGCATCTACTGACTAAAATTACCTGTTCATTGGCAGTGCTGTTCCTGACTTTAGGCAGGATTATGTTTTTGTTGAGCCTGTACTGAATAGTTGCAATATATTATCTATCACAGTTTTGAGACTTGAGAACATGTATCATTTAACAGGAGGAGTCAGTAGCTTTATCACGCTTGTGGTGAGCAACTTTCACCTTCCTGCTCTTTATGGTGACATCTCAGCAGATACTACAGCAGTAAGCATCTAGCCAGAAAAAAACCAGGAACACTTAGAAGCTACTGACTTTTAACAGGGTCAGAGCCTGTGCTGGTGGGACTCCTTCTACGTGTGTGCTCCTGGTATCCTAACTGAAAGACTGAAGAGAGATCCAGGATTAAATGTTTATGTTTGTTTATTACTCTGTGAGTGTGTCCATGCATGCTCTGAGAACAATAGCATTGTGGAGATGTGAAGTGAATTAAAACCAAGTCAGGTTAAAGTCAATAGGTGACAGACAGTAGTTATGTTTGGGTTCCCGGTAATATTCCTGCCTTTGCCTGGCATCATCTGTTGAGGTAGTTTTAAGTTGTAATTTTTTTAATTGTTCATTTCTTTGTAGTTCAAAGATTGCAAAATCAGAATGTGAGGTATGACCTTGGCAGGGAATTAATTGCAAACCCTGAGGATCAAATTCATCCAAGTGTAACTGCTGAAACTGGCAATGCAGTCTACTCTGAATTAGAGGGGTTTTTTCCCCCGCCTCTGTCTTTTATGTTGTTTGTATAAACAAACACTGCTCAATTTTTTTTTAACTCTGTGTATCTCACACCTGGGACAGACTAGCCTTTCTTCCATATTACCGGCTGTAAGCAATTTGTAGTGTTATTGGAGTGTTTCCAAAGTAGCCTGTATCTTCTGATCTTTCTCTGTTGGAGCAGGGGTGTGGTACAAACACAGATTATTTAAATTCTCTGCAAAATTGCAAGAAGAGCCTCACTGTATACGAAATTGAACAGCATAGAGCAGACTGCATGGAGAGTAAAGAGACTACCCTCCTATGCCAGCCTCAGCACACAGGGAAAGCATTACAGGTAAAAAAGAGCATACATGCTGAAACAAAAATCTGATGCTAACTAATGGTTGTATGTGAAGCCGTGAGCCAAAAAGTAAGGCTCTTAGCTGTGTTGAAACGTTGCTGCTGCTTATGCACTGCTTTCCATGGACAAGACTTAAGGATGGTCTGAGAAGTCTAAAGGGTCACAGATACAGGGGTCACCTGAAGGATGACCAATTTCACGTGGTCCTGGGCAACCTGCTCTAGCTGACCTGGTTTTGAGCAAGGGGCTTTGGTCTAAACAATCCCTAGGAATGCCTTTCAACCTCAGCTGTTCTGTGCTTCTAGGTTCTAATGATAGAGTTTGTCCCTTAAAGTTGTTTTACGTGTGTCAGCCTGGTGACTTCCCAATCACGGATAGGTATCAATATGTTGTTTCCTAGAACTGGGCTATTCAGGTAAACAGCAGGCAGTAGCTGATCCTTGCCACCTACCTAGGGAAGTAATAAGGCATTTGACAGTCTTTGTCCTGTCAGTTGAAAAACACTATTTTCTGCTTTCAGAGGCATTTTACAATAGACCTCAGTGCTTGCTGGAAATCCCTGGAAAAACT
>JANZLQ010000022.1:27354632-27379783 GCA_026212715.1 Elanus axillaris | reverse complement strand
TTGAAAAACACTATTTTCTGCTTTCAGAGGCATTTTACAATAGACCTCAGTGCTTGCTGGAAATCCCTGGAAAAACTGTCTTTGACCTAAGCCATTTCTGGCAAATGTCCTCTATTTGTAAAAATGTTTGAAAACTCCATAGATGATCTTTGGCTGTCTTGTTTAGCAATGAAGAGATGACAGCCATTGTGCGTCTGTGTGTGTGCTACCACCCTGCAATTACTACAGCTACAGTAATTGCTGTAACTACTGTAAAGATGTCCGTGTTAAGTTCTTGGCTTCTGCTCTTCAATTTCCATCTGTTCAGATAAAAAAGAAGGTGCAAGAAAATGAGAGCCTGGCAGCTTAGCTGCCTGGATTCTCTGGGCTGGTACAAACAGAAGTCTTCTGTGCCTGTAGGCACCCTGTGTTGTGTATTGTTTATTGTTTGCTGTTTCATGATGAGAAGGCTAAGCAGCAAGCTAGCACCAGAAGTGAAGGAAAAATAATCCAGGGAAACTTGAATCAAAACTGCTACAGCGCATGTTACTAAAAAGGCATTATAGAAACACAGAAATGAATACAACAAGGTCTCCTGGCTTTTTCTTCCACCTTTTGGACAATGACTGCACATTGAAATAGGAGAGGACTGACTTGAGAGTCTAAATTTCTCTACCTGACTCTGGCTGGTGTGCTGTCATTTAATATCAGCCTGTCTCCATTTTCCTAGGCATAGATCCTTAAAGACAGTGTTGTGATAGTAATGTAGTGCTTTCGTAACTAAAGGAAGTAAAAAGCAGTAACTCTGTGGATGAAAGGTTCTGAACATATTGCAGAGAACGATGATGGTCACAAGCCAAGAAGTTTCTTCTTTTTCAGTAATTGCTGTTTCCAGTTGAAGCTAATGTTATTTCCTATTGGACTACATTACAGACCTTCACTTGCAGAACTTGCCTGTTCCCTGACAAAGGAGTTAGCGGGTGCTTTTAACAAAGGCCACGCTAAATAAAGGCACAATTCTGCGCTTTTGCTGTGCAGCAGCCAGGGCTGGTAGGTTGTTGGGGGTTTTGCTCTTATTGTTCCTGACATCTTTGTAACTGAGAGCTAAGCTCTTCTGAAGAGTAAATGTTTCTGGGTATAATTTATGGTAATAGCAACAATCATTCTTTCTCTTTGACCTCGTGGAGATTAGAAACTAAGATTTCCCTGGGGTAATCCTAGATTGGTAGATCTCTGCTTTGTTTCCTTTTTAAGGGAGACCCTGGCAGTTTGCACTTACTTGTCCTATACCTACCAGTGCATGTACTGCCGTGACCTGGTGGTCGCTTACAGAGCGAAACTGTACTGTTTTCATCACATGTTTTTACAGTAAATGCTGAACTGACTGTTTTAAAAAGCATATCTGCTCTGCAAGACAAATCCTATTCAAATGAGTTACATGTCTGAGCTGATTCAGCTTCGTGGATTTTTCTGGGGCTAAACAACCTTGTGTTGATACAATGCATGCTGGTCTAACGTGTTTGCTTAGAGAGGAAAGAGACGGAGCTGTGTTTTGCTCATACTGCTTATCAGTCTAAATCTGGAGTGATGCTGCTGAAAGGGGTAGTTTCAGTTACGGGGAGTGCGAGTTCCACTGAAGAGTTTGTACCTGGAGTTCTTTCTTCCATGGATGAGAAAGTATATCATAATGGCTAGAGAATAGAGAGGGCATACAGAAGTTTTTATTCCTAGGCTTGCTGGAAAACTCTCTGCTACACTAAGGAATTCACTTAGCTATTCCTTGCCTCTTCAGCTTCCTTCAGAAATGCAAAAGATCCTTTCAGAGTAACGTAGGATCTTTCTGAGACCTCTAGAAGTGCTAGGATTTTTCAGTGGGAAAGGATGAGTTGTCCACGATGCAGTACTAGAAGATAGTTAAGCTAGCTGAGAGAGTGAGCATATTAGCATGGAATTGTAACAGGACTAATATAACCTGCTCAGAATGTATCTTGTTGTAATTCTATTGCTTCCAGCATCCAGACTGTGTGATTAGGAGTTACCTCTGTGCAGCGCTGCACGGTGCCAGGTAGTCAGCGCTCAGTTCCCTGTTGTGGCTGGCAAATCCTTCAGGAAGGATCTCCCTGAAGAGTTGCATTAGAACATCACAGAAAAATAAGTTCCTTAAGTGACATTCCACCCGGGCATCCCATTCTTCCTTATACAAGAAGTTACAATGGTTTAATTAACCTACTTTGGAATGTCTTTTAGTCTGCTAAATGCTGTGTTGAGACACCCAGTATGCTTAAGGGTAAGTGGCCAAGCTAACTTAATCTGACTGTACATGTAGGAAGGGTATTTGCCCCAGTATAGTGATGTGTTCTAGTTTTGGCTATGAACAGCTTTATTCACATAGTCAGGGCTCAGAGGTACCTGCTGTAAAGAAAGGCACATGAAAACTAGTTGATTTCTCAAAGAATTTTGTTTCTTCAATTTTCTTTGAGGTAAACTCTGGGGAGGAAGATACCTGTGTCCCATGTTTCGTATACATTTTATTGATCACTCTTCATGTTTGGATGGCACAGCGCAGAGCGTTGATAGAAAGGTTTATTCAAGCAACAGGTAATGAAGTGTAGAGCAGATGAAGACTTTGAATGATAATATTTTTCTCAACAAGCAGAAAAAGAATAATTGTACACGTTGCACTTGGCATTAGAATTGATGTATGTTTAACTTCGTCATTTCTAACGTATCATTCATCAATGCTTCTGTGGTTTTAGATCTGCTTTCTGGCAGCAGGATTTTAATGGGGCTGAAAAGAAAAAATATCCTTGTTATTTGGTATTAGAAACAAAAATTACTATTTTGTCGTGCTAGTCATTAGCTGAGTGGGTAGCTGGAGCTTGAAATTCCTCCGTGTTCCTGTAGTAACCACAGTGCTGCACCCTCTGCGATGGTCAAAATGAAGCAGGTTGGACCTGTTGCAAGAACAGGTTTTAGCTGTGTATAAGAAAACTCCATCCTCTTACCCTCCATTAGATTGTTTATCTAATCTATTAATATAAGACTATTTAAGTGTGCCTTTTTAGAGAGGGAGATGGAGTAAAAGATAACCTTGATATGGAGAGTTGTATGAGAGTTGGGGTTTTTAATCTGCCTCCTAGCCTGTACTGCAGATGTCATGGGTATAAACAAACACTGCTAGTGTCTTACTCGGTCATTTGCAAACTTGGCATAAAATCTACAACTCTGTAGTTCTGAGTACATGTCATATACCAAAGTTGTGTATCTCAAGTTACTTTGTAGGAAAGTATTGCCTATGCCGCTGTACATGGAGCTGGCCTCGGGTTTGTGCTAGTAGTCTTAGCAACTGTGCACGTGATGGTGTCAGGATTTGAAGGTAAGTGCCTTTACCTCTCTTGTTTGCAAGATTGTCATTTGTGAAGATTCCCCCTACTTCTGGTGTTGATATACATGTGTTTTGAGGAGTGGTTGAAGTTGCCTGCTAGATTCGGCAGTGCATATGTGGGTAACGTTGTCCTTCTGGAGAAACCGGGAGAGCAGTGAAGTGAGTTAGTTTATGAGCTGACAGTGTTTGAAAGACTTTGAGACCAGGCTTGCCAAAGTTCACGATATTTTGTCAGCTATGGCTATTGTCTACAGCACATAAATTCATTATAATAGGAGCTCTACAACTCTGGCCTTAGATCTATAGACCTTTTCCTAAGAGAAGGCAACACAGTTTTTATAGTTCAGTAGAGATGTCAGGAGGCTACAAATAGCCAAGGTGGCAAAATCTTCTTAGCTTAACTTTACATGTGTCCTGCCTGCATTGTTCTTGGTTAGACCAAACTGTTCTCTGCTGAAAAATCTCCTGCAGGTATGTATTGAGGTATTGAACCATAACATTATTATTTGAAATTCACTGAAAGCTCATACACTGGAACAGTCAAAGCAAGAGACTGTTCAGCAGCAGATCTAATTAACCGTATTGAAAGCAGACGTAATAGCTGGAATTTGTGGCATCTGCTGAGAAGCGCTACAGCTCCAAATGTTGAAATTTAATGCATGCATACTCTAAATTTAGGATCTTTGGAAACTGAAAGAATTAGAGCTTGACCAATGAAGTCCACCTATCAGAATCCCGCAGTTAAGCGGTTACGTTTGCCATTTGTAGTACTACTTGGGTTCATTGATATCCATTGATATGACCATAAAAAAACACAGTGACAGAAGCATGAAAAGAGTTTGAAATTGGGAGATTTCACACTGTTAAACACAAATGGAAGAGTAAGGGATTTTCAAGTCTGGCACAGAAGGACTGATTTCATCACAGTGGTTGTTTTCCTGAAATTCAGGATGCTTCTGTTGCTTATATTTCTCATATCTGTACACTCACATGGCACTGTTTATTTAATTATCTAAGGCAAAATGCAAACATATAACTCATCATGCTTTCCAGTAAAAAAAACAAACACATTTATTCACCTCCAGTACCAAACATCTTTGGATGAAACAGAACTCTCTCTTCATTTCTGCACAGCAACTCTTCAATATTTTAAGACAAGAACTAAGGAACAAAACAGAAGCTCCTTGAAGATACAGGTGAAATCTGTTCATTGAGCAGCTTGCCATTAGGACAAAGTGATGTTCTCTTGCAAAATAGTAATTTTTAAAATGCCACACTGGCATCTATTTCATCCGGCAGTGGTATTACTCCTCCTTCTAATCTTTCAATGAGGACAGATCTTACGTGTCTTACCTGGCACTGACTTAGAGAGAAGACTACTGCCTCTTCATTCACAAACGCTACACCCCATGGGCTTGACTGCCTTTTATTCGTGAAAATGGACTCTTAAATTTTGGCTGTTTTGTGAGACCTTCTGTGATTGTAATACAGTAGCCAGAACCTGGATTGTGTAATTACACTACTGGGTGGAGTGGGTACCTGATTTTAGTGCATGCATTATGTTATTGTACCTAGGAGAGCTCCAAAATCAGTTCTTTTCATCCGCATGTTTTGGTGTGTTCCTCATGCCTTCATGCTAAATTAGTTTCTGGAATTTCTCAGATTCCAGGAATGTGAAAAGCCAAAAGATTACTTTTTCATTAAGATTTTAATTAAGAAAACACTGGCGTCAGCATTGGGTGAGATTGACGTTACAAGAAGGCCATGCTCACAGTAGCGTGACGTGCCACAGAAGTGTAACACCAGTCATGCAAGTAGAAAAAGAGAAGTTTCATCAACTTTTTCTTAGTCCTGAAAATGAAAGAATCGTCTTTTAACCTTGAAATGTTTAGCCTCTAGATAGCATTATTTTGTGTTTGAAAATTTCTCTTTTGAAAGACTAAGTTTTGGCTTGTGCTGTAAGGTAAATGGGAAACGTTTCCCTATTTATCGTGAAAAACCTTTGCTTTAGTGAGGATTGTCTTTGTTTAGCTGAACAAACTTTTGCAGTTACAATTAATTAAACAGTTTTCAGTATTCCAGAATACACAAAAATATTTATCTTTCTGGCTTTTTGTTCACACGGTTGTAACTCGGGAGCTTCAGGCAATTTTCATAAGCATTGCAATGCTCTGCCTTCAGGATTTTACAACCGGGCCCTGAAAATTAGTTCTATGATTCAATCTGGCAGATTGGTTTTGGCTTGAGAATCAGCATATGTTTTTAACGTACGCATGTTGGCAAATCAGATTGAAGTCATAACTAAGAGGCCTGTCATCTCAATCCTACTACTGCTTTTGGGAATTAAATATAATTGGGCAAAAAAAATTATGAGGGAGGAGTCTCAGCACTGGATAGTGAAGAACCACACTGACCCCAGATAAATCTGCTTGCAGATAGCAATGTTGGGGTTTTTTTGCCTTTTTTTTGTTTTTTTTTTTTTTTTTTTACTTTGCTAGCATAGCTGCTGGAATGAACCATAGGAGTTACCTCTTGGTTTTTCTGCCCACAGGATCAAGGCTAATCCAAGAATAGTAGACAACCCATTCTGGCTCTCTGCCTGTGTTTATCGCTGCCTATCACGTAGCATGCTGTTACAGGCTCATTTCTTTAATGCATGTAGTTTGTATTCATGTTCTTCTCCAAAATGTACCAGTATTTTGCTTTGCAGGAGGAATTGTCCCACATGGCAAGGTTCCCTTGGTCCATCTCCTCGGGGTGGGTCATGGGTATCGGGTCTCCAAATGTCAGACTGGTTCAGGAGGGACCAGGACGTGCCAGCCTTTTCTGGTCCTCCCGAAAAGTCTCCTGCTCCCTTTTCATCAACTAACCCAGGAAATCCACAAGAACAGCCTTTCTCTCTTCTTATTTTCTGTTAGCCAATGATGCAAATTTACAAAAAAAAAAAAAAAAAGTAGTATTTAAAACAAGGACACGAAGGGACTTTTAAAGATTTGCCATGTGAGTTGAAGTTTGAGGCAGTTTGTGACCTGCTGTGTAACCCAGCACAAGCACGTTTGGGCTTTTAGGAACTTAAATTGTAAGAGCACAAACGGCAGAGAGCAATTTTGGAAGGGCGTGCAGATGCAAAGCATCTTTTCTGTTGGTCGGGTCAGGCCCGAGGGGGAGCAGCGAGGTGTCTTCCCACCCCACCTGCCCAGCAGGCACAAGCACTGGTTCCTTCAAAGCAACTGCTGCAAATCTTGTCCGGAAAGCCTTTTGGGCTTGCAAGCCAGGGTAGTCTCCTTTTTCATAAGAGTTGGGAAAGGCTTAAGAGATTTGGTGCAAATGACCCGGGCAGAGCCCCCGTTCTGTGGTGGGAAGAGGCTGTGTCTCAGCGACAAGGCAAGGATGCTCTTGGCCGGTCAGAGATGGGGTTTAAGACCTAGGTCCTATGGAGGAGATCTGTAGAATTGACCTCTGCAAGTCTGATGGAAGCAGCTGACACACATAGGTGACTGGCAAGTGCTGTTTTCTGTGTCTAAGACGAGATTCGGCAAGTCAGTCCTCAGAGTTGCATCTGATCTTCTTACAAGTGATTTAAACATACAGCTGTGTGTACTGAGGTCAAGACTGCAGTTAGGTCCAGAGTTGTGCAAGAATAGTTCCATCTCCCAGATTGTCTGCAGTAGTTTTCAGCTTATGGAGAATTTTAGGATGTTGAGGAGTTGGGAGGAGCAAGAGGAGCACGATCGGTGGTTTCCCTTCCTCCACATTTCCTCTGTTGAGGTGGCTACTCGCCGTGCCCGTCAGGGATCAAACAGCTCTGAGTGTGTCTGGGGGAGGCAGATGGAAGTCAGTCGCATCCCTGGCCACATAACTATGACCATATTGTTGTAGTTAAAACTATCGTGTATATCTATCTGACTCTTATCATCAGCTATATACAATTTCAGCTGGTTTTAATTCTTTTCTCCCTGTCTAGAGACCAAGAGTTCCTTCTGCCACAGCATACAGATGTTACAAATATGTTTTTATGACGAGACACATGGCACATTCCAAAGCAGCACAAGTACTTGTTTTCAGCCCGAAAATGGAATCTTTTCACTGTTGTTAAAACAAAGTTTGTAAAATGTGATTATAATAAATAAACCACAGACTTGATGGTCTTTTTTAAGATTCATAGTGAGTTCCTAATGATTACGTCATGGGTTTTTTTAGTGAGCTTCAATTTAGTTTTTACTTTGATTTGCAGTTAACATGAAGTAAAACCTGTCTGATGCTGCACCTTGTTTCTCTGATGCTGCACCTTGTTCCTAAGTGTGGTTTGCAGACAAGGGTGGAAAAGGCGGTATTTCTGTCTGTGGTTACTAGGATTGCTAAGAAAGATCAGAGCTGCCAGTTCTAGATTTAAACTATTCTTGTACCATTTTATATTCTATAAGCAGAGGAAACTGTGAAGGCAGATTCAGTGGAGAAAGGATCCTAATAAATGTAATATTATCCAGATGTTTTTCATTCCATTAGTGTCTGACTGAAGGATAACTCGCTAAACTGTGGAAGTTAGTGTCATGGCATATCCAAGCCAAGACCTTAGTAACTTGATAATGATCCACTAAAATTTGAGACCTCTTATCTTCTAAGATGTGAGCCAGTTATTGTTTCAAGGGAATTCAGAAGAAAACTTTCTTTTTGGGCCAGTTGGCTGTGATTAAATTTCTTCTTCCTTTTCTGTGAAGATCTGGGACTGTCTGCTTTGAAAGACGTGGCATTTGTTGAGATGATCCTTGAACCAGGTCCAGCATGGTAATTCCTATCTTTTCTCTCTCTGTAAATGTGGGAGGGTTTTGCAAATGCAGTGAAATATTTTGAATCTGAAAGGAGTGGCTCCTGACTTAAGCTGGTTGTGTTTTGGAGCAAAGATTTTGTGTTTTTTTTTCTAAATCATCATTTCTGTTGTTATTTTATTCACATATAATTACATACTCAGAGTTTTGTATTTTTTTTCCTGCAGCTTGAAGAGAGGTTTAGTGTTCAAGAATCCAAACTCTAGATATGCCACTGTTTTCCACATCAACATGACATGGTTTAGGTTTTGGATACTCTATCTTGCCTCAGAGTCTTTTCCCTTCTCCAATTAATGAGACTTCACTCTGTTCTCTTTTTGATTCTGTTACCATCCTTGGGATTTTTCCATCTTGGTGTAAAGTTCAAACGACGCCTCTTCTAGTGATCCTCCTACACGATTCACCATTTTGTTGCAGGTTAGTCTTACTCCAGCTTGTTTTGATCTTGGAATAGTTCTGCTCATTGTATGGGGCTCTCCCAGGACCCCTAACCAGGAGCCTTGAAAAGCTATGAAAAAGCCTGCTTGGCTTACTGGGCAATCTGGCAGTCAGTCCCAGTATCCCTGCTAGTCACATTACTCCCTTGTCCGTGTGCACATGTGCAATATGACTTTTAAGTTTATTCCTTTAAAAAAATACAAAAGAGAACAGGTGAGACTGAGCTATAGCTTTTTATAGCTGTTCTTAACTTGCTTTCTGTTCGTGACTTTGAGCTCTGTCATTTTAGGGTAAAATGGGACTGAACCATAGAGTTTCGTTCCAGCATTAAACTCAAATATTAGCTCACTGCAGTGCACTGAAAGCCCTCCCTCTTTTTTCGGTCCCTTGCAAAAAACCACAATGATCTTTAAAGATTTGCAATTCTCCTCTGCATGTAGCCTCTGTATATTTTCAGTAAACCAAATACGGGGGAGTTATCGTGGCCTACCCTACTCACACCATAAGTATTCTGATATTTACACGTGGTTTGTGATGCTAAAGTTTGCGTGTGTTTAGAATGTTAGCAGGGGCTTATAGGGCAGTTGTTACAGATGAAGGGGAGAGAAAGCTGTCCAGTCAAACCATTTAGTAGAAGACTATGGGGACAGGCTGGGTGGGAGACTGCCTGTTGCATGTGTGTCTCAGGACCAGCTCAGACTGCCAAGAGGGAGACAAATTTTGCTGTTCTCAGCTGCTGCAGTTGGGACAGTGTTTTCTTTCCTGCTTTAGAAGGAGATTCTTGTTAAGAACAAGGTGTTTCTTTCTTGGTGTTGCTGTCACTGTTGGCTCGCTCTCAGTTTTGCTGGAGCAAAACAGGAGGTGATGAAAAATAGCAGAGGAGGAGAAGAGAGGTGGCTGCTGGCAAAATGTCTCCTCCTCGCCTTCCTCCTCCTTTCTTCAGCTGTCTTGTCACTGGGGACCTCCTGGGCATGGATAGCATGGCTGTTTCTTCTGGGAAGACCTACTGTTTTCCTCTGAGATAGCAGGTATTCCTCACCTCTGAAAGTCAAGCTCAGAGTGCATTGTTCTAGCATTCAAAGCAGAGGAAGGATGACATGGTTTTCTAACTCCTGTGGAGGTCTTTCCTCTTTTGCATACAATTAACTTCCCTCTGCCAAAAATCTCTTGGCCCCAGGGCCAGTGTCTTTGTGATGCCTGAGTTAACACTGAAAGTCTGTGATCCCACAGCATCTCCTCAAGGACTGTAGCACATGATCTCCACATGCCAGTCATGTCCTAGGCCATTCTAATCAGATGAGCATAGCACATTTTCCAGGAATAACTTAAAACTTGCTATAAATTCTCTGCCAAGTACTGCTGCCATCAGACTTCTTGATTATGTCTAAATAAAACAACGTGTTTCAGTTCAAATGAGGGGAAAAAGACCACAATAGAGTCCATTCTTTCTCAGAGCATGTCTCGCCCAGCTCCAACCCAGTCCCCTTGGGAAGGAAGTGGCTGTCCGATTCTAAATGGAGAAAATTTCAAAGAACCTATGGATAAAATATTGACAGCACATGACTGTATCAGGCATCGCTGCAATTCTTTACAAGGTGTGTAATAGGTGAGCGTTTAGTATCCATTTAACTTTCCACTGCTGTGTACTTTCTCAGTCTACATGTGGCATCGCTCAAAGATAACTTCACGGCGAGAAACTCAGCAAAGCCATGGTGGCATTCTTCTTTACAGAAAACAGAGTATGTGTCCCTAGTGGACTACTGCTGCGAGTGTGACATGTTCCCAGGGCTGGATCACTTCATGTGCAGAATTTAATGAGCTGACAAATGTTTCTGAATGTCAGAAAGTCCAGAGGAAAATGCACAGTACAGAACCATGGCACAGACAGAAATCAATTCTTTAGCTTGCAGCATCTCCCAGTTAATTTTCCATGAAGCTTTCTCCCCTTCCCTTCCTCCAGTGTTCTTCAGTCTGAGAAATGATCAGTGTTTCTTTCCCTAGAGGCAGGGAGATGCCCAGGTTAAGGGCCGCAGGGATGATAATTGTGTTTATTTTCTAGAAAAGGAGTAATTGCATTTATTTTTAGTGTGATGCAATGCCAGCGTTGGCATTTCATTCAGTTGCACTGCATCTCGCTCTTTCTGCTCAGATCGTGCGATAATACAGCTTATCTGATGTAGTGGCAGTGAGCAGGATAACAGAGAGCTGTTCCCACAAGCATGCCCACACGGACAGTAAGAAGAAAGGAAATAGTTGGATAAAAGAAGAGTGTGTGTGTCAGGTGGGGGGATTAGACAGCCCATCCCATCCTCAAGCTAGAAATTTTCAAGAGAAGTAAAGCTTCTACAGCAAAATAGAAATTAAAGTCATTGTAGTCACTCCTGATAGAGTAATAATTTATCCAACTTGCACAGCAGTGCAAGTGGTGGGGTTGAGATGAATTAGGATAGCAGTATGAGGAAAACTTCCTTCCTGACATTTCTTTTTGCAACCTGAAGTCTGCTCTCCTTTGGGCACAAGGTACCTAGGCAGTCTGTTGAGCTGTGAGTTTTAAAGCCTTTGGAAAAATCTGTTGAGACTAAAAAAAACCAAACAAACAACAAAAAAAATCTTTCTCCTTTCTATTCATCCGAAACCAGGTTTTCCACATTCAAGGTCTGCTTGTGCATGGAAGCCATTTATAACCCTGGCACATGTGAATTTTTTTACAGAATGGAAATTTCTTCATGATAGGTGTTAGTTTTGGTGCAGACTCAATTATATTTTCTGTTGGCTGACCACAGTCTCTTGCTGCCTAGTGCAGTGTGTAGCGGTTACCAAGCTTTGGCTCCTTACCTGAAAAGACGATCAGGACTGTGCTGGATCAGCGTGGTTCTCTTGCCAGCAGTGTTCCCACCATGAAAGTGTCAGGGAAGCTGTAATGTGGCCTAAATAGCTTATCTGCCACAAAAGGTGATATATATAATCACTTGTAAGATTGGTTTTTCCATTGCAAGATTAGTTTTTCCATTGCTCCTGAGGTGTTCACCCATCTAGCCTTGAGTATTTAATTGTGGTGCTTGTAGCCTACCTCTCTGGCCTCACCATGCCTTGGGAGCTTTGAACTCTATACTAGAGGCTCTGCTGAGTACCTGCAAAGTCTAGAGGGTTAATTTAGGCTCATCCCTTAAGTGCCTGAATTTAAAAGGTGTAAATGCCTCTCCCAAATGCCAGTTGTGGGTTGCTGCACTTTTCCCTTAGGGAAGTCAGTGCTGGAGGGATTCATCCCATCCCCTGTGTCTGGGAGAAGTTAGAGAGCCTAAACGGGTTGGGGAATTCAGGCTGGACTTCCAGAAAGTCTTTCAACTGATGAGCTACTGGGTAATTTTTGAAGTGATGAATGTAGCAGCCCTGATGTTTTGATTGTTTGGCATAGAAGTAAACTGGTAAAAGCAGTAAGCAGGTGTTCTGTTAAAACCACCCTTGCGTTGGCAATCCAGGATGGATCAGATGCTTAAAAGGACCTCTGATTTTGTAGATGCTGCTTTGTTACTCAGAAGAAGAGAAGGAGCAGAGGGGAAAATTGCGCACATTTGTAAAGAAATAATGGCAATGTTTTAGAGTGCACTTTGCAACCAGCAAAATGGAAACAGATGGCACGTATTTTACAGAGTGGAGTTATTCCACCCTGAAGGATGTTCAAAGTCATACAAAGGGAGTTCTGCTTGCAAATCCCATTATTGATAAATAGTTTCTAACAGGATTGGTGCTGCTTACTCTTACTGTGCTCGCATATGTGTGCACACATATGCATGCACAGCTTTGAAAATGCCTTTCATGGGTTCAGCTCCTTTTGTTAATGCCAAAATAATTTTATATTTTCTGGTATTATCTTTTTTTTCTCTGAACTTTGTAAAGGAATTGGTACCATCTCCCCTCGGTTATTTTCTTTTGAATGCTTAAATGAAAAGGGTTTTTTTTCCAGTGTTAATAAATTCATTAGTGGAAATGGGAAAGGTGTTATCAATTACAGATGGCACTTTTCTGAGTCTGCCACCACGGTGGCAGGTATTCTTGGGGAAAAAACAGCAAATAATAGGTCATTCTGGCTGGATCTTGAGAGGATGGATGAGATACGTTGTGTATGAGAGTATTATGGTACCCATATATTATTGTGTAATCTCAGTACTGTGTTATTCTTACAGCAGGAGTAAAGGGGACCTCTTAATAAGCTAGTCCGTGGCTGTTGTTGCTATCATTATTACCTTATTTATATTCCTTCATTGCCTTGCAACCCTTCGTATTGAGTAAAACCTCACTGTGTTGGATGCTGTACAAATTAGGAACAGATAGATTGCTTTTCCACAAATTGCTTACCATTTAAGTAATGTTGTACATTTATTCTTGCACAGAGGCATCTCTATTTAGTTGTTACCTTTTTGATTCTACTTGTTCCTCCCCAGCAAAACAGTTCATATTAAAACATAGCTGCAACAGTTCTGCTGTGGTCCAGAGAGTCAGTTGTGCAAAAATAGAGGCCCGAGCTCTGCGTGTAAGAAATGTAGGATGTGAAAAGCCATCGCATACTGATAATGTAACGTAAGGATCAATGGAGGTAGTGCTGAATTAGCCTGGTTTAATTGAAGTTTCAAACAGCCAAGAATATTTTCAGCGTTACTAAGTGGGCGGTGGAGCAGCCTGTACATATGGATTATTTAGAACAACAGACACAATTACTGTATAAGCTGCACCTATGAGATGAGAGCCCTTCTGGTCCAAAACAAAACATTGGCCCCTTGAGCTAGGGGTGCCTGACCCATAGCTAATAGTAGAAATAGGCCCCTTATATTCAGTCTGGCCCTGTTTCCCACAGTGTAAAACATATTTCACGACACCAGCATGTCCCGGCATGACCCCATTTTGGGTAAGAAGCAGTTCAAATAACCAAGGCTGAGCAGCTCCAGTTCCTTCCACCTGCTGTGACCTGCCGGTCTTGCTGGGCACAGGGACAGAGTTTGTCTCTGCAGGTGGGTTTTACCTGTGCCAGCCTCCACGAGCACACCCGGGAAGCAACGAAGTGTGCTTTTGCATTGCAGTACAAGATAGTAGGCCAATGTTAACTATGACAGATTTTTTTTCCTTGTTTGCACAGACCCTTCATGCTTCTACCGCCGCTGATGGAGTGGATGAGAGTGGCTATCACCTACGCTGAGCACCGGCGCAGTTTAACTGTGGACAGCGATGATATCAGGCAGACAGCCAGACTGCTCTTACCTGGACTGGACTGCGAGCCCCGGCAGCTAAAGTAATCTTAACTTCTTACAATATTCTTCTTACCATATTTCATGGGAGCCAGATCTCAAAATACTATACAGGCAATACATGTTTAACCTTTTAGTGCTCAAAGAGATAAAGAAACTTTGGCCAAACACTGCAGCTGGGCTAGAAAGACTTTGTCTTGCCAAAAGTTACATAGGAAGAGTGAGATAGAGAAGGATTGAAATACAAGTATTTGGGGTTTTATGCCTTAGCTTCAATGACAAGATCATTCTTCTGCTTTTTGAGATACCTTGATGAAAAGTATCAGTACCTTTAAAAATCTTCCCCTTGCGTATATGTTGAATAGGGATTTGTAATTAGCTTGGTTCATTAGCACATCATAGGTATTTTGTTCAGGTTCGTAGTCCTTTAAGTTGCTGTCATTAGCACTGGTTTTGATATCAGGGTTATATCTTGAACTTTAATATAAGGTAAATTCTTGTTTCTTGAGTGAATTTTGTCCCCCATATACCTTTGGGTTAAATGAGTGGGTGGGACACATTAATAACAATAAATAATACTTTTATCGTGGTCTTGTATGATCACCTGAATAGATAAAAATAAACCATTACTCTTAGAATTGTTTTCCATGAACCATAAAAGCAACAAGAGGTTTTTAATCAGGAGTCCTGGATCTGGTTTTGTTGTTTTTTACCTTTTCCTTCTGGCAGTCAAAAAGCCTCTTGCTTTTTGCTACATCTCTGTCTCCCCATTTGTGAACTGAAGGGTAGTACTTACTACCCACAAAACCTAATGCAAAGCTAAATTACTTGGCGAGTATGGTGGTGCAATTAGATGACTGAATGTTTTGTCGGCTGCAGCTGCCTTTTAGTCTTATTCTCAGCTCTCGGTTCCTGCTGTTCTCCTGAGACGTGGTACCTGACTGACTGAGAGTGCTGCCAGTCTTTTTGAAAACTCAGTTAAACAGGTGATCCTCAGCAGTTATTTACACTCCTTGGCTTCAGACTGGAAGGGAGTAGCTGAGCTTGGACTTGGCGTCCACAAAGCAGCAGTTGTACGTTTAGTCCTGGAACACTTTTCTTGTCCCTTTTCTCTGCCAGCATACGTGTGCTCTGTGTCAAAGCACACGCTACTCTGGCTTACGTGTGGATGGTAGGTGCTAGTGTAGGCAACTTAATATGGCTAAACTAATTTTACATATGTGCCTAAAGCTTGCCAAAACCTTTGAAATTCTTTGATGAACAGTACCACAGAAGACTAAACTAATCCCAAGTACTTCCAGTCAGTTTCATGGTTTTTCTTTCAGTCTCTCCTTTAGAAAGACTTTTGATTTCAAAACTGAGTCCAAACCTTCTGCTTCAGAGGCATCCCACCCTATCTCTGCACTGTTTTTTTGTGCACATTAACGCACAAAGCACAGGTAGTCCCTTACTTTATAGATCCTATACCTTAAAAAACAACCCAAAAAAAGATGGCAGGGATTTGGGCATTTGATTTTGCTGCTGATGTGAGTTAAGCGGAAACGCTTAGAGACAGCCTTTGTGGAAATGGAGTTCATCTCAGTAACTTCAAACTGAAGCCATAACGATACAGCAATGAAACTGAGGTCTCGCTAGCAACCCAGGAGGTCCAAAATAATGTAGACAATCAATAAAAGTGAGAAGCCAGTATAAAGGGCCTCAGCCACGCTATGTGGGATGTTCAGGCACAAGATAACGCAGTTGCTGGATTGTTATGGGTTAGCAGTACCGGCCCAGGGCAGGAGTATGTTAGAGGTTTCTGTACAGTTTGTTGTTATTACAGAAAGAATGGTGATTCTGTAAGAAAGCTAAGATCCTTTCACACCTTTTACCTCACTGAAGTGTTCCTCCATAGGGACCTATGCAGTGTGCATTCCCTGGAGGTGAAACAACCTCTGCTTTCAAGTAACACATGTCATCTCTGTAGTAGAGGACAAAAATCAAAGTTAAGCTTGACCAGGTCTTTGTTCCGAACTGTCTTGCCTGAGTTTTGTTTTCAGAGGTTTAAGGATGTTCTGTGATGTGTGGTATGAGAGAAAGAGCGTTGCCTTTTTGCTGCGTGAAAGATTTAAACTAACAGAAAAAAAAACCATGAGGAGAGAGCAGTGCCTCATTTCCAGTGCCCATTAGATGATCCTTTAAAGCAGTCACTTGTATCTCACCATTACAGCACGTTTAGGGGAAAAGGAAATCTTGCAACTGAAGCCAACTTTATCCCTGGCTTGCTGTGTGACTATAGGCAAATTGCAACTCGCTTTTCCTCATGATGCACAGGCTAAAAGTCATATAATGATAGTTCCTTGCAGTGCTGATGCATCAGGTAGGGTATGTTGAAATCCCTGAAAGAGAAGTAGCGCAGAAGAACAAAGTATAATTAGTATAACCTGAAATTCAGACCTCTAATGTCTGTTCTCTGGCACAGACCCCCTGGGCAGTATACTCTTTCCACAACAAATGGTTGTGTCTTAGTGGATGAAGCCTTCTGATAGGATGCTCTCAGTTTATGTTTGCCAGACAACTTAGAAACATTATCAGTACTCGTCTGTTACTGGTTAAATGATAATGGAAGTGGGGAAATGCTAGATTGCAGAGAACTGTGTTTCTTTTCCACCTACTTAAATATAAATGCTGGGATTTTAATATTAAGTTATTATCACACACTGCTTTTTAAAAATATTTTTTCCTCACTGCAGACCAAATTTACATCACTCACTACCAGTAGTTACAGTAGCAGTTA
Organism: Elanus axillaris; assembly: GCA_026212715.1. NCBI lineage: Eukaryota > Metazoa > Chordata > Aves > Accipitriformes > Accipitridae > Elanus > Elanus axillaris. Next base: position 27,363,139 of record JANZLQ010000022.1, on the reverse strand, counting down.
CTGCTTACGAAACCCAAAGAGCTCAGCAGTCTCCCGCTCCCTCTTCAAGCTATCCCTCCCCAAAGCAGGACCTCAGCCCCATCCCTTTCCCTGCTCTCTGGGCTCTGTCCCTGCTCCCGATGTCTCTCAGCCCACCTTCAGTCCTTCCGTTTGTCCCCTGGGCACATGGGAGCTGCTCTCTGGGTGACTGCAGGAGCACAGGCTTTACTTGTGGAAGCGTGCAAGAGTTTGCCTCTCTTCTCCACAAGATAACAACTCACACGTGGAAAACCTGCTGTGGTTACAGCTGCTGCACAGCGGTTGCACATGTGCGAGCTCTTTCCCTCCAGCTCTGGTAGGATGCTCTAACTTTTATCGCACTCTAAAAGAAAAAGCTTCTTTGCAACTATCGTAGAAGAGCATGCTGTCAAGCTACCGCTACAAAACAGCAAATGTACAGTAACTTCTGCATGGGCTGAACCTGTGGGTCCCCCAGGAGTAAAGCTCACAAATTATAACTTCAAATTCTTTGTGCCTGAACTGGCCTCCTGGCAGCTCTGCACCAAGAACTACCGTCCACCTTTTTGCTGGGTCTCTCTGACAGCTCTGTGCGACTGTTTTGTTCTGCTGTTCGCTCTCCAGGGCTCATCGGTGAATTGTCCCCCCACCACCCTTGCTCCAACAGTGCCTGTAAAATAGCACTGGGTGGACTCATGCCTGTTAGCAAACCAGAAACAGTGTGCAAAGACAGGTACCATCCCTTCAAAAGGTTTACTTTACCTTCTTCTAAGGTTTACTGGATTTCAGGTGATGTCATTTTATTTCACTTTTTTTGCATAGGATTCTTCTTCTTCTCAGTATTACTATACAAAGTCATTGCATCATATTTTACATAATATTGTAGCATCATGATACTGTACCAATTACCTCAGTAGAGCAAGATTACTAATTTACTAGTCTAGCCCTAGGATTTATATATGTCTAGCATTAAGCCTTTTACCTTACTGTCTCCTTGAGCTCTGTGCTGTATGTGTCCTAATCTAGTACCTGGGTGCTTCAGAGATCCTGTCTTCCGATGTACTCATCTGCCTCAGAGACACATTTTATTTGCAAATGTATCTCCAAAGAGCTAGTGACTCCAAGAGCGTCATTTTGCTTCCCTGCTGACTGTTCCCCAAATCGTACCCTGATGTAGTTCCTTTCTGAAAGCAGCTGCGGTGAGATGCTGGTTTCCCCTGTACAATGTGACCCGTCACCAGGCTGTGGAGGGATCTTTGTTAACTCAGCATATTGTTTCTACCATCTGCTCACCATTTGTCATCCACCATCAGTGCAAGTTCAGAAGCATTAAAAAATGACCAGCTGAATTAAAACTTGAGTAAGATTCATCTTGGGTCTTCTATGTGAAGTGAGGAGCATTTTACTCATCTGGCAGGCCGTATGAAGTTTCCAGAAGAGGTTACCCTTGCTGGAAGAATCTCATTTTTCAAAGGGACTTGGCAGGCTGATATCTCACTCACTGAGAGTTTGCACAAGAGCCTCTGTTGAAAACCAGACAACTAGTAGAGAAGGCATTCACCCTGAAATAACATCAAAGGGCTGACCATATCAATACCCAGCTGAGATAGGAAACACCTCCAATTTGGCAGTGTTTCTTCAGTGAAGGAGATACACTTCAGGTTTGGAATTCAGGAGTCTCTGAGCTGATAACCAGAGGATTTACAGTAATCCCTGGACTCCTTCCAAATGAGATAAAGGTCATTTGATAGTCATCTAAAGGATAAGGATTTAATAGTGCCTCACAGAAATGTTAACACACTTCCTTTTATTGAGGCATTGGAAAAGAGTTGAGAATGTTCCACTACCTAAATTTGATTTTGATTTCATCCCCCCTCCCCCCCAAAATAATAAGGTTCATTATCTTCTTTCAGAAATACCTTTTATTTCAAAATAATAACTAGTCTGGTAGGCTAATTATTTCATAATTGTTTCATCCTAGAACTACACTGGTATTTTAGTAGATAACACTTTCTCTCCACCTCTTTCTCTTCCTTGCAGTACATTTTTGTATATGTTTGATGGACTCTCCTATAACAAGCAAGAAAATATAAATATGATACCCAACATATATACAGCTAATTATTTAAAACAACTGGGTTTTGGTGGGATGTTTTGTGAGAAGCAGAACTAAGGAAACCTGGTTGCTGCAGGTTTGCAGCCTGTGACACGGGACCCACCACAATAACCCCGGTTGCTCGGTGCCCGGTACGGGCATGTTCCGGCATCCCCATCCTGTTCTGCTGGGTAAGATGTAGCAGAAGTGGTGCCTGGTCCAGAGCTACCCTTGTAGTGAGGGCCTAGCTGGAAGCCGCCACACTTGGAAAGGAGTAAGGATTTCTTCCTGCTTTTCCCTTGGAGGAGGGCACCGATGAGGTTTCTCTACTTGGGCACCTTTTTAAATTTGGGGGTTTTTTTAAGTTGTTTTGGTTTTTTTTTTCAGTGTTTGCATGGACTTAGTGTGTTTCTCTGGGAACTTCTATCTCCAGTATGAGTGAAGTTAGCCAGATTTTTCAGAAATGATTACATAGTGGTATACCACTGGTGGTATTGTATATGGAAGGTATAAAATAGGTAAAACCATGAAAATTCATAAGCCTGATTTCTGTAGGAGACGGAGCTAAACAAGAAAGAAAAAAATCCCCTCTGAAATTATTTTGTCTTTCACAGACCTGAATGCTGCTTTAGTTCCTTCCGGAGACTGGATGCTAAGGCTGCTACTGAAAAATTCCAGCAGGATCTGGGTTTCCGAATGCTAAACTGTGGAAGGACAGATCTGATCAACCAAGCAATCGATGCACTGGGACCTGACGGGGTTAACACCATGGATGATCAGGTACACCATATAACCACACACACACAAATTCTTTGCATGAACAAATCACGTGTTCCTTTCCATGTGGCAAATCAATACCCGAGGTCCTGTTAGTTGCCTCTCCAGGGCTTTTCTAATTCTAGCTTGTGTATTAGTCTGAAAATGTATCCCTTAAAAAAAAAATACACCCCACACCCCCCCCCCAAAGCCAGTCAAAGCCTAGAGTGAATTGTTTCTTTATCAGCTGGAATGTAGGCCTCTTCCTCGGATGGTCTGTCTCAGACACTGATGGAAGACAGGTTAATACACTGGCTGCGAATGGCAAGTCTGATGTTGTCTTAATGCTAAGACCATGTCAAAACAAGGTGGTTTTTACCAGTGACACTCTCTTCTGGTTCATCAGCCCAAATCCAGTCTGGGTCAGCGATGAGTGACCAGAAGGTGTTACTGTCTGATGGCTTTCAGGTGCAAAGTGAGTTACATGTTCTCAGCACAAGCTGGCATATAAGAAACAGGACCGAGAACCCCAATGGCATTGGTATCACTCAGTATTAGCTTTGTTGAAAGTCTATCATGCTGATGTGTCTATTTTTTCATTTTTACCTGTTCCCTGCTCAGCTACATTGAACCGTAGGGATTTGGTAGTCTGGGGAGTCTTTGGCTGCTTCTGCTTGTGCTGTCAGTCTCGTCAAGTAACAGCAGAGTCTGTTCTCTGGGGCATCATTCAATGCATGGAATTAGTGTTTAATTTTAAAAAAAAAAAAAAACAAACAAAAAACCAAACCCAAACCTTCCCCCAGATCAACACTCATTGTAGCTGTCACAGCAATGAGAATGCGCTGTCATGTCTCGGAAACAATAGGATATTTAGCAGCAGGAAGGATTTACGTTCAAGTAGAGGGGTTTTCTCACCGACAGCATTTTACTGCAGTAGCATTTCAGACCAAATTCTGAAACTGGCATGTCTTCCATGGTACTTTCCACCCTCCTGCAATTTTAAAGCAAGTGTGAATGTGTACACAAATATGAGCAGAAACTACTCTGGCACAAGCTTATATCTAGGTGTGTAGTTGCCTTATTTACATATCCAATACAAGAAGCTTTATGGTCATAGAGGTGGGGTACCACATCATAGGTGCCCTTGATATTGACTTTATTAAAGTGACAAAGGCGGCAGATTTATATTAAGAAGGTCTGCCAATAACTTCCTGTATTGTTTTTTTAAATAAGTTTTTGCAGTTTCTGTTTATGTAGTCCCTGAGGCCTTCTGTTTTCTCAAAGCAGATTATTTTGCATTGTAAACCTTAGTATCCTAACACCAAAGACGCTGGTGCCAAGACCATCGCTTCTCCCTGCAGGGTGTTTTTTACCTCTCTTCAGCCAGCCAGCAAACTGGGAGCTGTTGGGCTTCTGTGTGCATAAAGACCCTGCGTTCTGTAGGCAACTCACGGGAATGTTTGAGGAGTTTCTGATGTCACTTATGGTCTCCTTGTCATCCTATTGATGTCATCCTCTGGGCAGTCCTACTGCAACCAGGGGGATTGCAGTGTGCTGGCGGCTCCGTCTTCTTTGCAGAAGGCTGCTCCCCTGTCTCAAAGCAGTGCTTTGGCACTGACCAAGTTGGGCAAGACAGGCTCCCTCCAGAGTCATTGTAGCTCTGAAATTCTCCGCTGAAGTGATTCTGGAGCAACTCATCTCTGCAGCTAAGCAAGTGTCCTCCACTGCGCTACCAATCCCAGATAGAGTTAAATCCAAAGTCTAGCAGTGAACTCTGCCATAGCTGGAATGTGAAACCAAATCTGAACTTTGCAGCTAGCTGCTTTTGTCCTTCCTCTGAAGGAATAAGCCAAAGCCAGATGCCCAAACTTGGGAAAACTGACTTATGCATGGCAACAGAAAGTGGGTCAGTGTGTCCTGTCGCAAGATAGAACGTTTAACACTGGCACCTGGTAAGCTCATTTCATATATCTGGATTTCTTTTGGTCATGATGAGTCTTCTTAAGGCACCTCTGAGGCATGGCAAACAGGTGTGACCATCTCTCACCTGACAGGTACCGCAAAAGTTTTGAGCAAATCCTAGGACAGACAGAACTTTTGGAATAATTTAACATATAGGCTTTAGATTCAGGTTCAGATGTTGACGACTCCCAGAACGTGAGTGTGTCCAACACTGAGCTGTGTGTTCAGACCCACTTCTATATGTGTATGGAGATATTTTTAGAGAGGGAAAGAATTCAGAACATATCTTCAGAAACCTGAGTTTGGAGCAGGACCCTGTATTTGCTTCCAGTGGGGACAAAGCAGCACTCTGGTTTCACAGGATTTGAGATGTTTAGGAAAACAATCTCTTCTTCCCTTTGCATACTGAGGAACAAACAGGGAATGCAAAACTGATATTAAAAAGAAGAAAAAAAAAAAAAGGAAAGGTAAGTCTACACAAACATAGTAGTTTTAGAACCCCGACTGTGGCAGTAAATGTGGGCTTGTGCCTGCAGACCCAAGTTTTGAATTCTCAGTTAAGTTTACTTGTCTATAATGAGAACGGATTCTCCCAAGCCCCTCAAAAGCCAAAGCCCACTCTCCCTACCCCATCAAAACATCTTTGTAAACGTAACTGCCTCAAGTGCAGGAAGCTTGGAGTCGTGGCTGTTTTGAAAAGATGCCTTTGCAGATACAAGATTAGAACTCCTCAGTGTGAGGTGTAATTCTATTATATGATCCACGTCCATCTCTAAAGATGAAGCTGTATTATTATACAATGAGCAGCAGAGATCCTGCCTGTGAAAAACTGAAATGCTCACAATAATTAAGGAGAGGGGGAAAGCCATAGGATGTGAGCTGGAATGGATTTTACTAGGCCGTTTCCTTTCTGTCCTTGGCTACTTCTGGAATGAACTCCGTAAGTAAGGCTCGTTTCTCTCATAATTCACCTCTGAGCTGTCACGGTTTGCTGGTTAAGTGGAGAGAGAGATTTATGGGATTGAAAAGCTGAAATATTGTGGCAAATAGGATTTTAGCAATGGGGATAAGTTGCCAAATAAATTAGTCTTGTGTATTTTTGTGTTGTTCTCTGCTTTCGGTTCATCTGGCTACAAATGGTATTTCTTTTTTGGCAGCCTTGAGAAGGCTCAAGAATTGTGGACAATACACGGCTGGGATTTTCAGCGATCCCTTTTGTATTCTTGCAGTCTTGTCCCCTGATGTGTTGTCCGCATCACTTTCCAATACTAGTGCGTTCTGCCCACTCTGCATAAAATCCAAAATGTTCTGAATGCTGTCCCTACGCACGTGCACACGCACTCTTCTGTACATTAAGATTGAAACTCACTGTGTCTGTGACAGCTTCATTGTTGACAGATGTAGAAAGATAACTTTTTTTTTTCTTCTTCCTGAAGGGTATGACCCCACTGATGTATGCCTGTGCTGCTGGAGATGAAGCCATGGTCCAAATGCTTATAGATGCTGGAGCAAATTTAGATATACCAGTGAGTAATAGAGGACCCTCTCCCCGTAATTATTCATCTGTAAACTAGTAAGAGCAGTTATGAAATGGTAGCAACTGAAGGCTTCATTTCTGGAAGCTTCTGAGCAAGCCACTTCTTTCAGAAATCATTGCTTCAGGGATTTGGGAGGGCAAAGAAAACCTTCAAAACCTCTTGGAGCACTCAGTGGCTCCAATTATGATTGGCATTGGCAAGTCTAACGGGCACGCTGGGGGTAAAGGGGCCTCCTTCCTGAAAGAGCTGCCACTAGGAGAAACCAATAAGCCCATTAAAAAGCCCCAGGGGACTGGACAGAGTGACTGGTGCTGGCAGTGTTCTCTAAATGGCGTAAGTTACCATTCCCTGGCGTTGTCATTTACAAAGAAAAAAAGCCAGTTCTCTACCAGTCTAGAGATCATGGCAGACAGATACTACAATGGTTAATAACTACGTGGTTCCTTTCTCCCAGGTTCCCAGTACCTCTCCACGATACCCTTCAGTCCACCCTGACAGCCGGCACTGGACTGCTCTTACGTTTGCTGTGTTACACGGGCACATCTCTGTTGTGCAGGTAAGCAAGAGGAAATCCCCCGGTGGGGAATCTTTACAGGAGACACATGCTTTGGAAGTGAGGAGAAGGCAACTGACGCTTTTCGTAGGGAACTGTGAATTGATGATGTAATTCCTAGCAAGGCCTTGATAACAAAAGACAGTATGTTTCCTTCTTTTTCTTTGGTTGCAGTACTGGTTGAAGTCTTACCGCTTCCACAACAATGATGTACAATCATTTCTTTGGTATTAGATAAACTAGTGGTTCATGCGGAATGGTTACAGGTAAACTGCTTGATCAGGATGCTCTCTGACATTAGATGTTAAATGGTTTATAAATTTACATGTGCAAAAATTCAATGTATGCCGATTTCTGCTCTAATGGCAGCAAATGAGCTGTAACTTCCTGTATAATCCTCGAGAATTGCATGAACAGGACTTAAGCTGTCGTGGGAGTTGAGCCTCTTGCAGCCTCCCCACTCCCTTTTCTGGGGAATTAACGCAGGGGGTAGCGGGATGGCGTGGAGTCCTGGAAATCCTACCTGAACTTCAAGAGGAATTCAAAACTGATGACAGCAGATAGTCAATTGCTGGCAAATTTAATTTACCTTCTGCTCAAAGTGGAGAGGCTGCACACACTCATTTTTTTGTTTGTGAACATTTGTAAGTAATTACAAAGATTAGATTCCACCTGGCAAATTGCCAGGGCAGCCTTTGGTATTACAAAGGTTGGACAGCCTTAATTTACATGTGAGATAAGAGCGTGATTCTCCCAGGAAATGTAGCCAAGTATATCAAAGCTCCTGTTGGAGCTCCCACGTTTGTTTCCTTTATTTTGGTTAAAACTTCTAAAGATTACATACATTTTTTTCATTCATCAACTATTAATAAAAGGGTAGATGTCAGCTTCTGCCAAAATCGGTGTATAAAATCACCTTTCCAGTTAAGGTCTACCACGCGATATTTGCATGGAATAACTGACATCTCAAGAGAGAAACAAAATGGCAGTTCTGCTCTGCAGAAAGTTTTATAGTAAAAATGTGAAGGTATGTGCTGTTTGTGCCAAGGTCATCATTAACTGGGGAACGGCTGAAACTTAAATTGTGACCGTGTTAGCAATACAGCCAGCTGGACTCGGCTAGCAGCAGCCGAGCGCTGGTGATGCACACACAGCCAGAGCTCACCCTCACTGCCGCGGGAGAGGGGCAGCACCTACAAGCAGTGCTCTGGGTGCCCCAGTGCTGCCTGCCAGCCCTCAAAAGGTCCCCATCATCTTGTAACCTTCTCCCATTCAGCCGGGAGGGGAGTAATTTCCCACACGAGCAGTTCGGTGCGTTCAATGAAAGCAGGGTTCTGTGTGCGGCAAATCACCGGAGCTGCCAGGGACTCCTTATGCCGGCTCCACAGGGCCGGCCAGAGAGACATGTTTGGCCAAGAGACCAAGAGGTATGTTTGGCCTCCAGGGCTAATTCCCTGTGGGAACCCTGTTTCCTGAGCACAGCGTGAAACTGAGTAAGATGGACTTCCTGCGCTGAAGAGAAGCTCTGAGCGCAGAGCTCTTCGGAGTTGGGAAATTACAATTGTGGAACCATGTTCATAAAGGAGATTGCAGGGGGGGCGGGGGG
>JANZLQ010000022.1:27310797-27354532 GCA_026212715.1 Elanus axillaris | reverse complement strand
AAGCCGCGCTCGCTGCGGGCGGGGGGGGCTGGGAAGAGGGGGGGGGGAAAGGAGCTGATGCTCTCCAAGCCACCAGCTGAGCACCTTTCCAGCTGGTGGAACTCAATATTGAAAGCACAGTAAAGCAAAAGACAATAAGAAAACTCTAAATTGACATTCATGTGGAGACTTTAGCCCTCGGCTGAGCGAGGGAATGCAAGAAAAATTTGCCTTGTAATAGATATTTTGCTTTAGCCTTTGAGACGGTCCCTTTGTGTGCATGCACTCTTCACTATGAATCTACTGGTTTTCCTTTCGAAAACACAGCCTCTTCTGTTTTGTTTTTCTGAATTGCTCTTTTCTCAACTTGTTGTCTTTCATGTGACTGTTGCAGCTGCTCTTGGATGCTGGTGCCCACGTTGAGGGCTCTGCCGTTAACAGTGGAGAAGACAACTACGCCGAGACACCTCTTCAGCTGGCTTCAGCAGCAGGTAGGCTCAGTGCAGCCTCAGCACGCTCTTGCTACGGCAAAATAATCACAACCAATTCACACGTGGGTCCCGTGTCTGTAAAACACGTTAGGAGTCACTTTGCACTGCATTCTAAGGTGCCATGGGTACCGTAAAGATATCAAATGGGTAGCACAGTGAGCTGGCTGCTAAGAAGTTGGCATTTTTTTCATTTCTCTAACACTAGTAGGAACCCCATCTGGGTTGGCAGCGACTAACAGCTGTTGTCATGTGGCAAGAGCTTGATAGGCTCTAAATGAGTGTCTGCTTTTGCAACCAGCCCCAACACTTACCTCCTGCCAGCGGCCTCTGTAGTGAAGCTAGAGTGAAACAACTCCTTTGCACAGGGCACTGTCAAGAAACATAAACCAGCTACTGTCTAGTCTAGGCATGTCTTGGATCTAAATAACTTCCAGATGCAAAAATTAACAAGTTTAAATTCAGCCTGGGGAAAAATAACGGCTATATAAAGAAATTTGCTTTATTAATTTATTAAATACAAGTAAAATTCTGCATTTCTTCTACCTAACTGTCAGGAGTTCAGCATTCTCTGACAAGTCTGTGCTAGCCTAAAAACACCTGCAGTTTTTCAACACTCCTCACCTCTAATGGCTTTTACCATTTTTTCCTTCATTTCTTTCTGCTTCATTTTTGTGTGTTTATGAAGACGAGTCCCTGGCTTGCTCTGTACAAGGCTTTATTGAAGGGATAAAAAAATGGCCTCCTCCCCCCTCAATGACAGATACTCATTGTGCTGGCTGTCTTGCCACCACTCACTAATACATCTGATGAAAACGGTGGAAAGGAGGCCTGGCTGACCATGGACTGCACCGATATGCTTGGCTGCAGGGTGGTTTTATGAAGCTGTGGCCAGCAAGCGCAGCATAGTGCAGCTCCCGTCCGGCCTTCTCTGTTACCGTCATCCACCAACTGAACAGCTGAGACACTGATCCTAGTTAAACTGGACGCCTACATCTCTGCTGGCGCGTATCGAGAGCACCCAGACCGGTTTAATTCTCTTTTCATTCTGCCTCGAGCTATTTATGTGTTACTAGGTAATTTAGGTGCTTTGTGACTCAGTTTCTCTCTCCAAGATGTTACAAAGACAAAGCCTAACGCATGCTTGCAGGATGCTCTGGAAGCCTTACTTGGTAGCATAAAAGTTGCTGGTACAGCCTGTCTGTTACCAGTCCCGTGTTACATGCTTTCAAAGAGGTAACAGCCATGGAATCATCATGTTTCTGTCAATTTTTACCTAGGGAACTACGAGCTGGTCAGCTTATTGCTAAGTAGGGGTGCTGATCCACTCCTGAGTATGCTAGAAGTCAATGGTATGTCTTCGTCACTTCATGAAGATATGAATTGCTTCAGTCACTCGGCTGCACATGGGCACAGGTAAAGCTCCGTTCGTGTTCAGAAACAGGATTTTTCTACCTAAGGCTATCCCTGTAGGTATTCCTATGTGACTTTATATTATGTATCTTATACCCAAATCCTTGGGTGGGCAGTATTCTTTAAACTGGTAGTTGCTCTCTGTTATATCCCTTTGAGAAAAAACGATGCAAGACTAATTATTCAGCAGCTATAACTTTGATAAAAGGGGATTATATTTTAGTCAAAAGCACAAAATACAACAGAAAGATCTTCGTTTGCCTTTTCTTACTCTCCCACTCGCTGGTCTAGCTCTGCAGCACCGAGAGCAAGTAGGAGCTGGTTCCAGGCCACATGTGAGCAGACTAAGTTCCACCTCGCAGTAGGTTATGAGATTGTGGTTCATGTTCTGAGACAAAATCTAATCCCATTAAGGTGGCAAGAATAATCTGCAGCGGAATTTGCTTGACTGCATCTCTGGTTTTTGGATGGCCAACCAAGAAATCAGTCGTTAAAATGCTGAAGAGCCAGCCTGGGCTTTCCAACCCTGTTTTCAGGGTAGTTATTTAGAAATAAGATATTACTTACAAACTCATCCAGAAATCCTTCTGTTCCCAGAACAAAATGTTAGCGTAACAAGCCAATTAAAACAGCCCTGAAACCGCCCATGTAGATGGGCTGAGAGATACCCACAGGGTTGTACAGCAGTTACAGCTGGCCCTTCCACTAGTATGTTAAATAGCAGCTACCTTGCTTGAACACAGCTGTGCTTTACAGTGGTGCCAGAACTGCACCTCCAGGTACATCGCACATCTGGATACACCGGGGAAAACATCCCGAGCTCAAATGAGGCTCAAACTCTACAAAGCTGGAATGGCCTAATGCAGTGATTTACAGCGTAAAACTACACAAACACTGTTCTGTTCCCAGTTCTGTTCCCCTCCCACAATCTTCTGCAACATCTAACCGTGCAAACTGTGAAATTCAGGGGTTGTTCTCCAGTCGGATAGTGCAGGGGGATCCTAAAGCACAAAATTAACTGGTTTTAGTCATACCAAGCGGTGTGGGTGCAAAGAGAGCACCAGCTAGTGGCAATTCAGCATCACAGCTAGTCCTCGAGTGGACTTCCTAGGACAAGGAATGTCCTGCTGCAGATGGCTCCAGCTGTCTGTAGGGACACCAGTGATGCAAGCTTTCTAAAGTGGCTGGACACAAACAAGAAAGCCTCTTCCTTGCAATTGCTGTGTGAAATTCCAAACCAAAAAAATTCTCCCTGGATTTACTGATGCAGAACTGTCATTTTTTTATGGTTTCTATTTACTGATACAGGAAGCGGGTCTAACTAAAACAATGTAACAGTGCTTCAAGATGGTCATTTGGGAAAACAGCAAGGGTTCTAACAGATGCTCTGGTAAATCTTACTTCAGAGCTTAAGATGTTACCACACTCATGGCTGGCAGAAGGAAGCGTGCTTCTACGCCAAAGTACACACACTGTAAAAGAACCCACTTTGCCCTAACAGTCTGAAATATGCCCTGGTACCACTACGGTACAGGAACATATTCTGTGCTTTTGCCCTTGCTACCAGGGCATCAATTTCTAGCATGTGGGTTAGGGAAGGACAAGTGGTTTAAATACTGCTCCATATCTGCCAGCTGTCTAGCATTGGGAAGGAAATTATTATTTACAAAGCCAGACCCCTAAAACCAAATCACCATAGTCCTGTCTGAATTGTTGATATTTCATTTATTAACAAGCGATATCTCTTCTTCCTCCTCAGGAACGTTCTGCGCAAGCTCCTGACCCAGCCCCAGCAACTGAAGGGAGACGTGCTCTCACTGGAGGAGATTTTAGCCGAGGGAGTGGAGAGTGACACCTCCAGCCAGGGCAGCTCCAGCGAGGGGCAAGTCAAGCTATGTAAAACAAGAATGAAGGCTCTGCAGGAGGCCATGTATTACAGTGCTGAGCACGGCTACGTAGACATCACCATGGAGCTCAGGGCACTTGGTAAGGTGTTTTTTTTAAGCATCGTGCACACTTAAGGTGTAAAATTTTAGCCTTTTCCTTTGCCCCTTTTGCTTGGAGAAGAAGAATCTAACCCCAACTGTGAAGCTATCCCAAGTGCATGGGAACCAGTTGTCCAGTTTCAATCAAAAAGTGTTTAAGGCTCCTCCCAAGTTATTTTCAAATTCCTACTGATCTGGGATGTCCCTCACTTTTGGCTGGATCCTCTGTTCCAAAGTCTCAAAAGCAAGGGGGATGTGTCTCTTCATTAGACACTCTTGACACCTAAAATTCAGTGGTAAAGAGGCTGGCCTCAAAACCAGATAGCATCAGAGATTAAATGGTTTTAAGGTAAAAGAACAGATTTGATCTAAAGGTAGGAAGGAGAAGCTTTGAAGCTTGTGTGTATAGACTGTTAGAGGTAACCAGGAGAAAAGACCTCGCACCATGTTTGTGTAGGGTTAGGTATTCTTACAAGTTCAGTTCAGATTTATTTTGTAATTCTGACTAATCAGGAAGCTAAATACACAATAGGGAGTCTCTGGTCCTTAACAATCAGCAGAAAGTTCCAACTTACGGGCCTGGTACCAATCCTTTGCTGTTATAGACAAGTCACTTAATCTGTCAGTGACCCAGTTCAGTCAGCTTTAATATCTAGACAAAAATGTATCTGCTGTTAGGGCATATGTAAAGATCTACCACACTGCCACTAAGTGTTAATAATAGCAGCAGGACGATCTACTCACAGGTACTTCAGCAAATCATTGTCTTTCATTGTCCTTTTTGCTGTGGCTACAGGAGTCCCATGGAAACTCCATGTGTGGATTGAGTCACTGCGGACAACCTTCTACCAGTCTCGTTACTCAGTCGTACAGACCCTCTTGCGGGAATTTGTCACCATTAAAGAAGAGGACTATAATGAAGAACTGGTTCATGAAGGGTTGCAGCTCATGTTTGATATCCTCAAAACCAGCAAAGTAATTATTAGTTGTATAACAGTATCAAAATCAAGTGTTTGGTTTTTGCTATTGTACAAGGTAGTGCACAAGAAGAACAAGTGAACGCCTACGCAAAGTCCCTAATTGAGTTTGGTATGAAAATGGCCCCAATAGTATTTATCTAAATTCATATGCAGTCCTCACAGTAAAGACATTCATTTCAATAGAAGTGAATGTTATTCTGTTAAAATGCAGTTCAGCAACTGGCTTTTGACAACAAGTGAACGTAAGAGGAAGAGTTATCAATACAGTACTGGACAATTCAGGTTCTCTCAGTAGTATCTTCTAGGAGTTTTCTCAACAATGCTTTTGTTCGGTGACATTTTCCTTCTAATTTTGGTTGGTTTTTTTTATTTAAAGGTTGCCTATGACTATTTTTAACTTGCTTTTCAAGGCATGTTTAGAAGGGATTTTATGCGTGGTGTACAGTTTAGCTGTCCCACTTTGCAGATAAGTTCACCCAGCCTCTACCATGTTCTCTTCCAAGAGGCTGTTGCCCTTCATGTTAGGAGGGGGATGCCTGCTTTCTGGCTCTAGAGAGGGAACATTTGAAATGCACAGACAGGGAAGCTGAGGAGTCTATACTGCCCTTGCTACCTCCATAATCAGTCACTACAACATACACTGTAACTGCCCTTAAATTAAAAGCAAGAGATATCACTGGCTAACTAAAAACAATTACAAACTAGGAACGGGAACTTGGTATCCAACAGCGAACTGATAGCATGAATCGAATCTTGCTGAGAACACGCTTGTGGGCTTACCTCTTACAGAGAAGGGGAAGGATGAGCTTTTGCTGATGGACTCTTTCCCTTGACAGAGGTCGTCCCAAAAACTGTTGCTGAGGGAGTTCTGTCAGAGCATACTTGTTCAGATCATGCTCTTGGCCCTCTGTTTGGAGGTTATTTTTGTAGGGTGCAGTTGCTCTAAGCCTCAAGTGAACTGTTACGGCACATTTGAAACCTGCTCAATACAAAGTGCTGATTGCTGATTCCTGTTCCATCCTCCTTACAGAATGATTCTATCAATCAGCAGCTTGCATCCATCTTCACCCACTGCTATGGCAGCAGTCCGATACCCAGCATTCCTGAAATCCGAAAGACACTGCCAGCTCGCCTAGGTAAGATACTCGCCTAAACAGGTGAAGTTCTTCTGATTTTTTTTTTTAAAAAAGCATCCACAGATTAAAAAAAATTCACCCTTTTTTGTTTCCCCCTTACCCTAACAGATCCTCACTTTCTAAACAACAAAGAAATGTCTGATGTAACTTTCTTAGTAGAAGGAAAGCTATTTTATGCACACAAAGTCCTGCTGGTTACTGCATCTAACAGGTGAGTCGCTTTCCACAGCTAAATGTTAAAGGGAGGTTTGGCCCTTTAGTCTCTCATTTGTGTGACTAGCTCTGTCTCACTAATTGCAGTAAGGCAGCTGCTAAGGATACAGACTACAGAGCATAATTCAGGTCTGCAGGACCATGCCACACCTTTGCTACTCTTAAGAATAGTAGGAGAGTAAAGATGAGTTTTTCTAGCCACTCCTAGTATGTGTTAGAGATTCCCAGAGCTCTGTTGACAGACTAACCAGTAATTTTCCCTAAAAACCTGTGCCGTATTGGAGCGTACATATCCAGCCATTCACTCCCTTCCGTTCCCTCTCTCGGAGTTTGCTAGCTAGACCTACGCTTGCTCCAGATTTTCTGGAAGTCTCACCCCTGACCAGGTATGCTTGCAGTTATTAGTTTCTTTCTCTATTACTGGCATAGTAACCATGTTTTGCAATTATTACATGGTGGGATTGGCTCAGACCCAAGCAATTTACAGGTTAAGTTGTCCCTGAAGTTCTAAACTAATTATCATTAAATTGAAAGAAATGTTTCAATTTTCAACTTGCAAACAAGAATAAGGAAGGATCTTTATTTTCCCCTTGCTTAGGCTGTTTGTCAATAGGTAACTAGTATGTGAAGCTCTAATACAGAAATCTATTAAAACCATTCTCAGGTTTAAGACGCTAATGACCAATAAAACAGAACATGACAGCCATGGCAGCAAGACTGTTGAAATCAGCGATATGAAATACAATATTTTCAAGGTATGTAACTTACTCTACCTTTTCTTTATTCATCTTCTCACATACTTGGAAGCTAAGACTAAGCTGAGGCTTAATATCGTAGGTAATTTACAAGTAGATATGGAGTTCATTTCAACATGCCTATATTTCAGGAGTATTCTGATCTTTGTCAAAACTTTTCAGCTAGGACCAACCTTAAAACAGAAACCTCCAGCCTATATCCTTATTTTCTTACTAGGCAGCTGACTCCTCCATAAAGCAGGAGAAACAAGTCTTCTACTGAAAATAGTTCTGTACTTTTTAAGGCACCATTTGCATGCTGTGCTAAGCAAAAAGGAAACTTACTTACAGCAGGTGGACTGCCAGGCTTCATATTAATTCAAATCAGGCGATCAGAAATCAATGGTGTCCCTTTCAAGAACGGCTCAAAATTGAGAATTGCACTTCGCTTTTATGACATTTCTGTATTTAATGGACCTAAGGGAGGTTCATTCATGACGGAGGGAAAGCAGGTTACTTAACACACACCCAAGGAAAAAAAACAGGTCAGTGAAATATGATAGTTAAGTTATTCCAGCTTTCCAGATCTGCATTTCAAATTTGGATGAAAGGTACAGAACAGGGAAATCTGAAGTGCAGAATAGCTTGTATAATTGTTTCACTACAGGGTTAAGGCTTCTCCTTTTTTTATAAGCAAACAAACCAGCAAAGCTGTTGGTCAGCAGTAGTCATCTCACTTAGAGGGAGTGATGTTGACCATAAGAACATCTTTGTTCTACTTGATAGGGGCTATACGCATTTTGTGTTGGATAAATGACATCCAAATTTTGCACCTCAGGCCATGACAGAAAAAAAGAAAATGCAATTGAGTGTATTGAAACAAGCCTCCTTAACAACATTTGTACATCAAAAGGTTTATAAAGATCAACTTTTGTTTCACTGGAGAGAGCAACAAATGAAAAAAGTCAGCTACTTCATGGAATTAAACAACGTGATGGTAAATAAAATCAAACAAGGGGATGGTGGCATTCTACAGCAAGCTCAGTTATGGTGCATGGAGGATGCTGAGCCACCGGAGATCTGTGTTCTGCTCAGGGCCCTGCTGGAAAGCAGCTCTGCTCCCCTGTAATTCCGTTATACAAATAAGGCAATTTTAAAAGTAGAAGCTTAGTTTTGTTACCACTACTGTTAGAAAGGGTAAGCACAGCATGCAGCCCCCCCCCTGCTTACACAGCACCCAGGACACTGGAACGACTGCTCTTTCCAACACCCAATCTAGTAGCTCTCTAGATAAGAGGTTACTGGTTTAGCTGGGGGTGTGCACATGTAGATCAAAGAGCAGAAGCTGACTCTAGCTCTCCCTGCAAACAATTAGGCCTTTTCCTCTGGCCCTGATGGGGGGGCTGGAAGCTGATTAGCAGCACAGCAGGGGAGGCAAGTGGCTGGGAGGTCCCCGAGACACACATGCTCATGGCATGGCAGTTTCAGTGCTCCAGCTCGCTGGCAGCTCTGTGTGTGACCAGCCTGCAAGGCTTTACCAAACTGGATCCAAGGAACCGTTTTACAAGGACATTTGCCTCGCTCAGAGACACACTGTCACCCTCGGCCTAAAATCCTCAACAGGGCCCTTTTCAGAGCCCGAGGAAGAAAAGATTATTAGAAAGCAGCAGATTTGCAACACTAGAAGAAAGCCAGCAGTGGAGGCAAGAGCCAGCATACCACACGATTCCCGTCTGCTCCGGAAGGGGAGCTCAGTCATTCACAGCCTCTTGTGACTTTGGTGATAACAGCCTCATGCCTGGTCTTCTTCCCGTTTCAGATGCTGATGCAGTATTTATACTATGGAGGAACAGAATCTATGGAAATTCCCACCACTGATATCTTAGAGGTGAGAGTGTTTTCTTCTAAGTCTTGCCAAGTGCACTGGGGCATAAACAGAGCCTGAAAGGCAAAATCAAGGAGCTAACAGCAAGCTTCCAGTCCAGGAGCATACTTAACACTTTGAAATGAGCTTAAAGTTTCCTAACACCATTCCTTGGAAATAAGAACTATCAACTGTCCTTTATTACGTCCATGAGATGCTGGGGGTGGGAAGGGAGGGTGGTGGCAGGGAGGGAAATCACTACAGTGCTTTTGGTACCTGGAGTTGGGCGGAAGCCTCCTTTGCACCATGTCCTCTTGGTCCTGGGAGAAGGAAGCAGGCACGCTGAAGGTCTGGTGGGGCACAGAAGAGGTGCAGCTGATTCACCAGCTCTGGCGCCCACAGCAGGCCAAACACCAGGGGGCTGGAGATTGTAGAGAAATGACTGATTTCAAGCCGAACTTCTGCAGAGCAGCTGATGGTACTGCAAAGACTGGACTAAGAGCACTTCCCCATTACAAACGGGGCCTTTTACAGTAATGCTGCTCAGTCACAAGTAGTCTGGGGAAATTAAAGCTTGCAGCTAAAGACTACACAACTATTTATGGAGGTTTTTTTGAGGAGAGGAAAGGGGGCTTTGAGCAGTCTAGAGCTCGTACATCATGGTGCCAGAAGGTAGCACAAAGACACTTCCTGCAGGAGCAGCGAGCCTTTACTCGCCTTTACTAGTGGCCTTTCTGCTCTTTCATGAGGACTTGGCCATTAAGACAGGGAGTCAGAGATTGTTCAGAGAGGAAATCATTAGTTCTGTCCCTTTGCCTTCCCTAAGCCTTTCAAGGCTCATGATCTCAAATAGCTTCTCTCTTGTCCTGATAGCTGTTGTCGGCTGCCAGCCTGTTCCAATTGGACGGCCTCCAGAGACACTGTGAAATCCTCTGTGCCCAGACGATCAGCATGGAGAACTCTGTTAACATCTATAAATATGCAAAGGTATATGCCAAACGGCCTTGTTTAAGAATCACAATGAAACAGCATGCATGCTTTCTGCAGTCCCGGTTTGGTAACTAAATACAACAGGCACAGAGTGGGCACCTGCTATGCTGGTAACTCTACCCCAACCACAACCACAAGTGAGATGTACTCAAGTTCCAGTCTGTAAAGTCCTACACGGCCCTAGTATGTTTTCTTGTCTAAAGCAATCACAGATGAAATTGATGCAAGATCCCTACAGAGCAGGGGAGGGGTGTCCTAGCAGGCTGATACAGCAACGTCATCCAGCAAAGCCTAAGAGATTCTAATCCTCAGAGCAGCAGCGAAGGGCAATCAATCATAGTACAGCAACTAAGAAGCAAAGCCTTTCCTAGCACGCCTACTGCTAAAACATATTCTTTACAGCTCCAGAACTAGTATACTGTCTGTTGTGTGGCATAGATATTCAGCTCTATAGCAAATAATCCATGTTATCAGTTAAATAGTGGAGAAATACTTTGCTACACCTGAAAGTTTGCAGGGTCAGATCCCTTAAAGACAAGCAGAAGGACTACACAAAGATAACGATGCACATGTTTACTTTGTGTGTAGTGTCGCACTGATCCTTATAGATTCCTGACTGTCATGCTGGGCCACTTTTTTTTCCATGGAAAAACCTCAGGCTGGTTTCTTTCAGGACCTAAGCTTTTAACAGTATGCAGTGGCAGAGAGGGGGAAGGAGCATTCCCTACTGGCCTTTAGTACTTTTCCTTAAATTACTATTTGCACAAAGTTCCCACAAATGGGGTGCATGTGTGCACAGTGCTTCTTAATACTGAACTTGAGTTTTCATTGTTCTATTACTGAGCTTCCCCACTGGTTCTGAAGCTAAAGGGAAGTAGATCACAGTCAGAAATCCACCTAACGTGTTTTAGAAATGTAACATCCCTATTTTCCTACATTAAGCTCCTTTTTCTAGGAGTTAGGCTTGCATCCTATCAACCGTATTCTTAATGCCACGAGCTGTGCACACCATCTGGCAGCGCAGGGTTTTATGTTGCGGCACACGAACTCCCTGCCTGCACAGCAAAACAGGTATCTTGGCCATTTCATCAGCCAGCTGCTCTGCTCCTTTAAGAGGAAGAGACTGGAGTGCAGGCCAGCAGCTCTGCCAACAGCAGGCCATCAGGGGAAGGAATTAAAGAAGCTTGAATGCCTCCCTGCTCACACCTGTGCCTGCAAAAAGCACCAAAAGAAATTCTTGGCTGTCACTGGTCCTACCTTCAGTGCTTCTCCACTGTTGGTACCCTCCTTTTTCTGCCTTAGAAAACACTATAGGGAACAGCATTAGAGTGAGAAGCAGTGAGAAGCAGCTCAGGCATGTCCTTTAGGTCTGTGACAGAACAGAAAAGGCTAACTGGTCTTCCTCTCTCCTGCAGATTCACAACGCGCCTGAACTAGCCTCTTTTTGTGAGGGCTTCTTCCTCAAACACATGAGCTCTCTTCTAGAACAGGACTCATTCAAACAGCTGATCTACAGCAGAAACAGCAAAGTGCAAGGTCTGGACCCTCTGCGGGACTTGCAGACAACCCTGGCCGTCCGCCTGCACTCTGTGTACGTCACCTCCAGGGTGTGAAGCAGGAGCAAGGCAGTGGCAGGAGCACTGGTTCAAACTGCACGGGGATGCGTCGTCAGGCAAAGCTGTGGCTTTCCTCTTTGCCTTCTGGATCTTGCTGAAAAGTCCCCTACAACAGATACCGCCTAGGCAAGGGTGCTGTGCCTCGTCCCACTGACCGAGGGGGAGCTGGCTTCTCTGTGCCACTACTGTCACAGAAACACTGTCACAGC
Source organism: Elanus axillaris (assembly GCA_026212715.1). Classification (NCBI taxonomy): domain Eukaryota; kingdom Metazoa; phylum Chordata; class Aves; order Accipitriformes; family Accipitridae; genus Elanus; species Elanus axillaris. Next base: position 27,342,925 of record JANZLQ010000022.1, on the reverse strand, counting down.
GCAAACAAGACCTGAGGATGCAAGTGAAGAACCTGAACCGAAGAGAAGATCAACGCTGCCATTTAAACAAGCACAATGCAGGGCTGTAGAGAAGCGAGGCAATTTACCTAGACCCAACACCTAATATGTAGTCTAAAGTGTCTGTCTACACACCATAATGGCCACCTAGTTCATACCCATAGATGTTTTACTTGTAAAAAGGCTGCATAGAAGGAGTTTTCTCATCCTATGGACCACTGCCCATTCAACGAGTCATCTGTCTGAACACAAAGGCTGGTGTACACAAACCACTTCACTGTAGTAAAAACCACCAGTGTCTATACATGTCAAGAGACCCTGCCATCAATTTTCCCCCAAACTCTTTGCACCTTGAAAGAGAGATACTTTGTAGCTGTTCAAAGCCGTAGAAACTAATACTAACTCTGAAATTACTCACTCTTTAAACCTAATATGAAGAAGCGAGCTGGGGCAGGGAGGAGAGAATTGGGTTTTTGTATTTTTTTAATACAGTTTCACTGTGCTAGTTGTTAATCTGGATCCATTTCGAGGTGGGAAGAAAAGGCTGTCTACCCTTTCCACTATCAAATGTTTGATAGTCCCAATCACATTCATCTTAAAAACCTCTTTCTGAACATGATCTGTGAGACCTGACACCATAAAAGATTCTTTCTAAGAGACTCGGGTGTAGTAGGAGTTAGCACTATGCTGAAAAACTGTCCAATAGCATAAATAGCAATAAAAATCTCCCCCAGACCCTGAGGAACATAAGAGTTTGATGGTTTGTTCGCTGGAGCTAGTTGGGATTAAGAAGCTCTGACCTCTGTTGTCTCCGCTTCCACAGCCTCAATCCATGGAATGATGTTGTTTCCACAGATACGCTACCTCAGGGGGGACTGGGCATAGTGCACACCTGACTGCTTCCTAGCGGTAGGCTGCAGTCTGATATTTAGGCAGCAGCACTTAAAATAAGATGGCTCAACCCAAATGCCCAAGATTCACATTTTAACTTTGTTCGCATTAGACCTGTTTCTGGTCCAAAAGGACTCATTCTAGGCCGCCTTCTAGCTGACATAGGAGAACTAAAAGGAGGCAGTTCAGTCTGGAGTCTGAAGCAATGTTTTTGTGTGTGTTTTTTTTTATTTTAAATAATCCCAACCATAGGAACACAGTTGGTTGTGTAAAAACACAGACCTTGCTCTTACCAATAGCTTTAAGGAAAGACCTTCGGATATTCCCACTGATCTTTGCTAGCGCCCACCAAAAGCATTTGCTAAGATGCTTTAATTCATTGTAGGTGGGGGAAGGAGAAGAGGAAGCCAAGTTTGCAGTGGAGAACTGCTGCTGCTTAGAAATTCAACAATTAATATTGTAACTGAACACACTGGAAGAAGGAGGCTCAGCTGGGCCCAAGCTCCAAAGCATGACATAGACATGGTTTAGGTAGATGAAAGGGAAGGAGAACAAACTCCAGCATCTCCCAACAAATCCATCAAAATCTGACATCGCCTCATTCCTAAAGGATTTACATAAGAGGCAAATTTTATGCAAGGATAATAATGGTTAGTTAGGCTCAGTAAGCTGACAGACAAGTTGGTCAGGGCACACTCCAATTTGTCCTTTAGGTACACATCCATTTTTGAAGATCACCAGCTTCAATAACCCTATTTATTAACAGTGAGCCATACAGGTGTTTCAAAATTATCACTGGTCTGCCTGAAAAATACCACAAAAGGCTTTATCTTGGAAAGTATTTTCAAGTAGCTGCTCCAGCTATCTGTACAAATACGTAGGTCCTCTTTTGTTGCTGTAATATTACAATGCTTTGTTAATTGTACATTACTGTTGTCATTTATGTAAATGTACCAGGATTTTATTAACAACATAATTTTAAAATACACAGCTGCTGTTATTGATTCTGCTTTTCTAACAAGAAGAAATACCATATTTAAAGACATTTCTGTGGAAAAGGCCGCTGCAGTTTTAGCATCTTAAAATTGCTTCGGTATATATACCAGATGTTATGCATTAAAACAAGGGATAAAGAGGCATTCATTTCCCCTTCCTAGGCTCAAACATTTTTTGAAGTAATAATTTTAACTTGCCTTTACCCTAGCTGAAGTAAGTCTACCTGCTTTCCATCGAAAAGCGGCAGATGGTAGCGTCTACAAAAAATCCTAATTCTAGGATCTTTCTCTGCAGCAGAAGAGACAGCAAGGGTTAAAGCAGCTATTATCCCAGAGGTATTCAAACAGCCCTCAGAAGTTAAACATCTGATTTGCTCCCACATCTGACAAGTAAAATATGAAAAAGCAGGTAACAGTTCCTTTCTGAGTCACCTCAGAACCCCAAAGGCTGAAACAGTTCTGGCTGGCGCACAGTGTCTGGTGCTTCACTGTGGCAGCAGCAGGATTCCCGTCAGAGCAGGGAGCATTATAGAACACTCTGACAGCCACACAAAGTCAGGCATGCAACAGCATAGGAAGCAAGGGCATTTATTTACCTAGGAAGTAATAGGCAGGTTTAAGAACAAGAATTCAATCCAGAACTATCTTTCTTTTTTTTTTTTTTTTCCTTTCCTAAGCTTACTCCATAAATCTTCCAGACCCCTACTGAGTTTGGGGATAATGGCTGAGCTGTAACTCTAAATTCAGTGCTACCTCTACAGGACTCAAATACTTTCTTGGGACACTAAGCACATTTCAGAGGAAACCATTAGTACAACCAGGACCTCTACTTGGCTGCCAAGAATCTCTTCATAACTGCTTCTTTTCTTGAATTTCTCACCACGCATCTAAACAAAGGGAACTGTGCAGCACATCTCTCTGATGTAGCAAGACTTGAAAGCCAGTTCTATAGTTGAGTTACTGTCATTACAAGCATTTCTTAGCCTTTGATTTACATCATCTGAGAGCGGTCTGCTGGAAATGATGCGCAAGGGCTGCTTTCTCTTGCATCGTGCCATTACACCAGCACACTTGGAAACCCACCAATACAAACACTGACTTGTTCTCAAGAATCATGGAAAACAAACACCTAAGATTCCCTTTGGAGCACTTTTACTCTAAGAAGTAGATTAAATAGAAACTTCCTATGAAACTAGTTGCACACTGCCTCTATTTTATAATGCATTGCCCTTGGCATCCTAGAAAGTAACACAGCAGACTTTGCCCAGCTTTGGGGAAGCACAAAACTTTGCTGGCTGTAATTATATCATTTCATGGAGCAGAAGAAATAAATAGAGCTCACACATCTGCCTGAACATGCTCAATGACTTTCAGACTAAAATATAAAGCTAAATGGTTTTAATAAGCATTTGCACAGCAGGCAAGCACTGGCTAATGTAGCACCACTACTAACTGGCCCTTTGCCCTCACCAAATGCTGCCCAAGCAACCAGACACTGCTTCCTGCACCTGCCGCAACGGAGACAGCCAAGGAGACACAAGACGGAAAACCAGGGAAGTGGCGATTCCCTTGAGGAACAGGGGCAGCAAGCTGCTGTCACCACTGCCTGTAGCAGCAAAGAGGACTCAAAAGCTAGATTTGCTTCCCCAAAGGGCGGGTTTTGAATATAAGGGATCCAGTAATCCACAGCAGATAGAAGAGAATATTGCACTCAGCACTATTTGCCCCGGCAAAAGAGGTCCAGAAAAAACCCATTTCTGTCGTATGATGAAAAAAGCCCAGCAAGGAAAAAGGCCTGCCTGTGGTTAGCAGCAACACCCAGCCCCAGAGCTGGAGTTATTTCAGTGCGGTCCATTTTCCTACTGTTGGAACTAGGAAAAGAGCAGGCCAGTTCACAACGGCTCCGCTGGAGTACTCCCCTCATGCACAGGGCAGTTTAAGCTCGCTGCTTCACATACGTACTCACTGGACGGGCAGCTTACTGGACCGAGCACAGGATTTCACCCAACGCTCCCATCTCTGTGTTTAGGTCAGGCAGGAGAAGGCTACCTGTGTCCCTCACCACCCCTTTCCATCCTGAGCCTTCACGTGCCTGCTAACAGAAAGCAGTCGTTAGAAAACGCACGCCACAAAGCGCATGTATTTTTAGGGCCCTTACCAAGAGACAGGCTCGTGATTCAGAGACTACATAGGGAAGAAGTAGTGACATAGTCAAACAAAAATCCAGCTGTGGAAGCAAAAAAACTCCCAAGGGAATATCATGATGGCCAAATGGAAAAGACATAACTTCCTCCTGCCCCTTCTACGCCTTGCCCTTATCCAGTACACCAACCTTTGCTTTCCAGACAGCCTGCTTCTCCCTCGCACGGCTGTGGGAGGCAAGACCCCTCCTGTAAGCCCAGCCAGCTCACAGCAGCAGGGCAGATCCTCAGCTTCAGTGGTTTTACTTCCTCCCAGATACCTCGCAGAGGTCAGCTCACTCCAGCTGTCAAAATAGCTCACGGGTCTCCAAGCAAGCAGGATGATTCCACTGACAAGTAGGTCACATCTACCCACCACCTGCAGAGAGCTGCTCAGCTATACACAGCCTTCCCATTTTCCTCCAATTAGCCACAGTACTCCATCACTCACTTGGGCACAGGAGAGGAGGAGAGAGCGTACCTGCAGCAACGTGACAGATCAGCGATCCAGGGAGCACTGAAACAAAGACATAAACTGACCTCAGAGGTTTAAAACAGGGCCTGAGACACTAACCCATGTGGTTGCTGGGTTGTGCAAAGCAAGACCTGTCCCTCTGACTAGCAGAGGAGGAGGCACGGACGGCTGAGCTGGCTTTGCCTGCGGTTAAATGCATGCGCTGCAATTAGCAGGACCCAGGCTCCTTCAAGCATTCACAGCCCCATCTGCAGGGGATCTGAGTACAGAAAGACCAGAAACCTGCCCCAGTCAGAGGGAAACAGGCTCAAAACCAACCAAACCAACCCAATCCTACAATTCGAAGATACAGAACTCGCTCTCTTCTCAGCTCCTATGTTGTGTGGCATTTTTAGTGCACTTCTGGCTCCAGAAAGACATGCATTCTTGCTTTGTTGTTGAACTGAATTCAACTAGACCTTACTCTAGCTGGAATTTTAACCCAGCTTGACTGATGGAAAGCACAGACAGAGGAAAATGTGGTTTGACTAGACTCATTAAAAAAATAAAAATAAAAGTCCACATCTCTCACTTATTTTAGTATCTGAGGGCTTTTTTCCACTTTGCTGTTCAAAGAGCAATAGACAGGCAGAGGAATCCAAAAAGCTGCCAGAAATCATAAAATGTACATGGAAAACCTGAAAAAGAACGGTCCAACTGAATACACACATTTTCTGTACAAATAGCAAAATTCTCCTTAAATACAACTCCCACTCAGAAACGGAGGGGCACACATGGAGCTCAAATCCTGCGAGTCCTTCACAACTACAGTACACCCAGTTCACAGACAAGAGAGCAAGAATTACTACAGCCTGTAGAAAGCAGTGGAGGCAGCTCTAGAAAGATCTCAGCTAAATGGTAAAATTCTAATCTGCTGGAAGAATGCAGTTTAATTTTGCCTAGTATCTTGATTTAAAGAAAATTTACAAGAAGTCTTGCTGGACTATAGATGTTTTCATAGATCAGCTCCTACCTAGCCTGTCATCATGAATGCTCCCAACGTACTTTCCCCAAGACGGTGCCAGTAAGTCAGTCAGTCAGGCGTCAAAGTTTGTATGACTGCAGCCTACTAGCATGAGACCCTATTTCCTGAAACAACCAGAAACCTCCGTCTGACTTAAGGCTTCCACAGTAACAGCTTCATCACAGCCACGTGCAGGTCACAGCTTTGGCACAGTCCCAGCAGCAGACAGTCAAATCCATACACCGTTTCATAACTATTTAGCATGGCTTTATAAACAGAAACTTTGACATATTTTTTCATATAAATAGAACTTTTTTTGAACTTCTTGGCCATTTGATCCTCAGCTTAGCCCTTAAAAAACACAAACCAGTTTCTGAGCCCTAACAGCACATGGGTGTTCTATAATAAAACTTCTCTTAAACCTTACTTTTGAACCTATTAGTAGAACTAGAGTTTAACAGCCCTCCTGAGACATGCATTGTAATTTACACCACTTCTACATTTGAAGGAAGTTCAGTCAGCATTTTCTTAGCACAAGTCATGTGCGATTAAAAAAAGCCTTCTGATACTGTCACCTATTAGACAGTAAGACCCAGAGCAAGTAAAACACTACCACCTGGGTGAACAAATCCAGCAATCTGCATCAGTTAGAAAGTCTGAAATAATTACTGCTGCTTTATTAGTGCAAAGTTTCAACATGCTTTAAGAGGGCTCTAAAAGTGTTTAAAGCTTTGACTTGCAGCCTGTTAAACCACAGCTGAATCTTGCCAAGCTGAGCATATGAAGTGGGCAAGCCAATGATATTCAGTCAGTAACCATTTACCAGTTCCTTACCTGACCACTACTTCAAGCACATCTTCGTCACCCCTTCCTCAAATGGCTAAAGGATGTGACCGGCTTGGGACAATCCAGAAAAAAACCCTTTTACTACAATAACCATCCCTCAGACAAACACGACCAACTCGAGAGGTTCCTGCATTGAGCTAAGCAAGATGTTCGAAAAACACAGTCCCACACATATTTCCCATGGGAAATGTGTTCTTCATGCTGGAGCCCCTCGGCTAGACAACAGCCTCCAGGCCCAGCCATCCAGCACCACTGCTCCTGTTTGTTGGAACCTCTGTCCTCTCACCTGGCCAGAGAGCGTCCCCTGAAAGGGCTCCAGCACTAGCTGCAGCCCCTCCTGCCCCAGCCCACTGTAACACCCCCTGCGGTACAACTTAGTTCTTTGTCTCAGGACCAAGTCAGGCACAGACAACATCCAGACAGCACATCCAGCAGATCCTGGCCCCAAAGCAAGGGGTTGTAGCTCTTCGCCCCTCTCCCAGCAGTGCCACCACTTACCCTGTTTTTAACAACAGCAGCAAAACCCAAGACAATTCACACTCACCTTTTCTTCCGAGGACTTCCTGGGCAGCTGTGAAGAGCCTCACACTTCTCACCTTCTCTCTCTGCTCCTTTCACAACTTCTTTGGAGCTGGTTCAGAGCAGCCAGCCACCACCTTATCCCTGCAGGCTGCCGGGGCTGCCCTTTCACACAGCTGGGTGGTAATGGGGCCACTCATCAAGCCTTCAGGAGCTGCAGCTGCAGATCTCCCTTCTCTGGTCTCCGCTGCCCCCCACCTTGGGGGATGTGCCTTTGCCACTGACTCTCACATAGTGCCTGCTAAGCAAAGGTGTCCACAGGCTGTGCAAGGCCCGTGCTTAATATAGATGCTTCATAGAACAGCCTCCTAGAGAAGAAATACTGTCTTTACATAGGAAGAAACTGTTTCTTCAAGGATTTGCTTGGAAAAGGAGCTGTGAGATCTACAAGTAAATATAATGCAGCTGTGTATCCGCTGTAGGCAAGTGTCTCTGTTCCAAACCTCTAGGGTGTGAAGCTGAAACATCAAGACAATGCAGCAAGGCACTCAGGTTTGGGACAGGGACATTCTGTGTCAAAGGTTTGCCCTGCTTTTGAAGCCTCTGGAGTCTGACAGGCACCAGACCTAGAGTACTGCAGTCACAGAAAGTCCCAGCTCCAGGCTGGTACATCCTTACTGCCAAGCAGGGACCACCGAGTAGCAGAGCTGGGGAGTTCAGTGGCTTGCCTGCTCAACTGGCCCTCGAGCTCAAAGAAAAGATCACCAAGACCAGGTGTCAGTATGATAGTGCTGATTTCCTGGCAACCTTAACACAAAACTTTACACCAAAGCCAAGCAGCAGCTCTAGGTCAGCAGATAACAGGGAGACAGAATGGCCAAAGCAGCTTTCCCAGCACCTGTTAATCATGCTCCCCTGCTTGAGAATGAGGAAATTTAAATTACAGAGCTATGGGAATGCTGAGATCTCGTAAGCAAGTGTGAATGCAAAAGAGCAGCCTTTATTACAGCTGCTTGAGGAGCACAGTAAGTAGAAACTATAGATTACCTTCCAAAATAGAAGTGTTCATTGTGTGGCCTGAACTCCTGTGAGCCAGGACCGAATCACGAGTCTGAATTGACAACAAGGTTAGTGCTCACTGAATAGCTAGCCCCAAATAAAAAGTCAGTTGTCACGCTGAAAACTCCCTCAAGCTACAAAGGAGTGGCAGTACTACTGAACCAGTAGTTGCATATATATCAAGATGTGCTGCAGTGCTAAAAGGTAGTCACATACCAAAGCCTCACACGTTTCTGTCCTTTGTTGTCCAACTCTTTTTTAATAAAGACACCAACCATTAAGATGTGGGAAAGTTTACAGATTGATCTGCCCTCTTTGAATGGAAACTCTGTAGCTGCTAAAGCACCCTCATAATATCCCAGTGTGCTGCGCAGTGCCTCGCTCAAGCTCTAGTCACACTTCATAAAAAAAATCTTCATAGACTGTCTCCTGGCAGTGTCACTGTACTTCCAGTAATACAAACACTTTAAAAATGCCTCTAAGGCTTTTCCCTCCCTCCAGCTCTCACCCCCCCAAAAGAAAGTCTTTTGATTTAAAGGAGAGTAGTACTTCGGAAGTACAGACCCGTCGCTTGTTAATTCCAAGTTCACTGAGTGGCTTTAAAGTTATTTCTTCCACTTCTGCTTTATATCTTTAGTCTTCTTAAATTTCTTCTGTTGTTTGGGTCCTCTTGCTGTTTCTAATTTTCTCTTCTCACTGGGAAACAGGAACAAAATGTCTGTTAAAAACACACTAGATTCCCATACAGATGAGAAGTTTTTGTTGTAAAAGGGGGGTGAGGGTCTACATAGAAATGTGGTTAGGAGAAAATACTTCGAATTTCTTGGGTCATTTAAACTAGTGCTAGAGAAAGCACGAACAAGAGTATGACCTAGATTTTCTACTGTCTTCCCTAATCCAATCTGAATCCCATAAGATCTTGATTTTTAGTTCATCACTGCTTTTCAAGACTTTAAGTTATGTGTCCTAAAGGAAATTCATATAGGACATCTGGAATTTAGAGTACCTAGAAAAAAAATATTACTTCTGACAGTTTTAAGTATACAATTTTGTTCCTGCACTAGATTCAGACTAGAGCAAACATGACAGTGCTCCGATCTTTATAAGCACTGACAAGGCTCAGTCATTGCTGTAAGGCTTTTGGAAACTCACAGCTTCCAGCATTCATGAAAAACAACGTGAATATAACAAAGGGTGGAATAGAGATCACATAATTACTTCAGCTGTCAGGCACCCCAGGAAGGGGAAGCAAGCAGGCAAGTCTCAACTATAAATCCCCAAGGAAAACATGAGGAAAGACTCCATGCTGGGCAAGGTAAAAGAAGACAGATGAAAAGGAAGGAATTGCAGAAACGCAGGCTCAATATCTTGCAGTGTTAAGCTCATATTTGAAAGAATTCCTCTTCCCTGAATTTGCATTTTCTCCAACGGGACTATCACAGGTTCCCACCCAGTGTTAGCTCCCAAAGCAAATGGGAGAGTTACGTGAAATGAGTTCTTTCTTTAAAAGTGACCCAAGGGAGAAATAGTACCAAATTCTGTGCGCCGTCAGGATCAAGACTTAACAAAGTCAATGGCAAAAAGTTACAACAAGCAACTAAGTTACATGAAAACAGGACTATACTCCAGAGCAACACAGAAATCACAGCCGCAGTCTCCCCATTAGAGGAACGACCGAGTACCCAGTAGAGCTCTCAGGTGCTCACACCGATTCCTCCAGGAAAACTGAACATTTAACTCTTCAGCTTCACTCCTTTGAAAAACATTACAAAAAGGCCAGCAGAAAAGACCAGAGACACCTCTGTGGAGTATTTCAACTTCCTTAACCTTTTCAAACTGACGACAGAAGCGTTCTGTCCTGCTTTGCTCAGCACTTCTTCCCATTCTTCATCATCACCCCGGATAATATATCTAAGTGAAAAAGGTAAAGGAAAATTCAAGTAAAATTGCTAGCACAAAGTTAAAAAAAGAAAAAAGTGATTATATAGTCAGGCACATACTACTCTACAAACAAAGCCACTGTGTCAGCACCCAACCAAATCAGTATTTAGAAATACATACAAAACTAGACTGGCAAAGGGATACAATAGCTTGTCACAACTCTGTCAGCAGACTCAGTCCAAACTAGGTCAATAGCAACCAACAATTGTCCCCATCCAAAGCTGGTCAGTGTTGAATGAAGTTCTCTCAGGAGCCCCTATTGTAAACATCACAAAACTGTTCTATGAAAGCCTCTCATCAGAAAAGCAGAGTGCTGAGTAGAGTACATCTGTTACGAAAGCAAAAAAACAAGGCCACAAAGGTTATACTTTCCACAGCAGTGGTGTATACTTCCACTTTGCCCACTAGATTTCTTAAAAGATAGACCTTCAGTCACTACAGCTTTAAGCCTGGCAACCACAATCAGATCTATATTCACTACACAGGTTTCTTTATAAAAGCTTGAGGGCTTTTTTCCCTTCTCCCCTCTCCGAAAAAAGAGAAGGATGGTCGTGGGGGTAGAGGAAGAGGATGCAAAAAGCAATGGCTTATAATGAAAAGTTAGCTAAATTAGCAGCTGCTGTTCGACCAGCAGTAAGCCTGAATGGTAGTTTTTCTGCATCAATCCGGGAAAAAACTCAAGACCTGCAGCTTTCTTTTGAAAAGAGAAATTAAGACGACAATTGCTATTCAAATAAGCTCATGCTCTGTGCCCCTTGTCTGGGTGTTCAAGTACCCTGGAAATTACATACAAATTTAACTAGGCAAAGCAGTCACGTAGCAAAATTGAGTGGTTACTCTCCATCTCAAGTTCTTAGAGATTTAGAATAACTAGCCTTTGTTCATACAAGGCCGAACAATACTGGACAAAGCCTTTTCAAATCAAACAGCTCTGTCTCTTCTACTAGTTCTCTATAACCTGTACTGAAAAGTGTTTAAAATAGATTTTTGTCTCTCCCTCCTCATGGAAGAGAGCAGAAATCTATTTCTGGGTGAAAAAAAAGCGAACACGGTCCAAAATGACAAACAGGTATAATACTAGCAACTAAAAAAATGGAATTAAAACTTTTAAAATTCTGGTTATATTGTTTTCCTAATGTGACTGACTTGCAAGTAACTTCAAATCACATCTCTTTTTGTCCTTCCTTCAAACAAGACAACTAAAGATTCAAAGAAGCTTTTATTCCCTTCCTCAGATTTAATAGAGATTAATCTAGAGCCAAAACAGACAATTTTTCTGGGATGTCAGTATAGTAAACAGGATTTGTAAGACAGAAAGTGGGAGGAGGAGAGAAGGGAGAGAATCTGTGGCATGTGTAACTCCTGTTGGTCCAGAAAAAGAGACATCTGCTGACACTTCAAGTAAATTGCTGGTTCAGCAACACAGTATCCTACAAATTGTCCAGCTCTACAGCAGTTAAAAGGCATCTATGCACACTGTAGTTAGTAAAAGAAGCTCTGGTTGGTGGTTCTTCTTCTGTTGCTTTGGGTTTTTTTGTTTGGTTTTTGTTAAAGAAGAGAATATTAAAATTAGCCAGGTACTATTTTCACTTGAGTTGCACACACAGCTAAGCTGGACAGCAGATAAAAGGACCTGGGTATCCTGGTTTGACAAAACTAATGACTATTCCTAGAAGCACTGGAAATTAGAAAATGAGAAACAGTCCACAGCCAGGCAGCTTGCTTTATTACTCCATCTTATAGAACTGTATAACTTATATATGTATAATGTACATACTGTGCACAGCCAGGATCAAGAATGACACGTAGATACATAGTAAGAGCTACCACCATGAATAATTTACCATTTAAGTGACAAAAAAGAATGGAGGTAAAAGAAGAACACTCCCCAAGCTCATGCCAGAGGCACTGGGACAGAACTGAGAATTGAACCGGCGTTGCTGTTTGCAGTACTTCTTCTGTTTGCAGTACTGTAACGATGAGCCAGCCCCAACTCTAACAGTTCTACAGTTCCACAGACAGATCTCACTGCTGATCTGCTGCAATCTGCTAACTCGCAACCTTTTGCTTTCCATTCAAAATACCAGCAAGAAAAAGGGAAGTAAGTTCATGCTTGGGAGTATGACACACTTCTCAGGCAATGAATTCATGTACTGAGGTAAACAGGTGAATGGCCCTGAACAGAAGTTGTTACTGAATTTAATTCATACTGGAAAGAATGTTTTGAGTGTGAAACAAAGCAGCTGCTAAACAGAGCCAATGAAGACCAAGTTACTGGCTGTCAGGCACACAATACCCAAAGTTTTCATTAGCGTAGCAGCATATGCTTATCTTACCTGGCCACCGTTGAAGATACCCAGTGCCACTTCTCATTTATTGATGGTTTGAGATTGTGATGCTGCAACAACAGCCTTGTGCACAAGTCTTAGCAATTTGCACTAGTGACCCGGCATTTAAGCAGCCATCAGGGGAAAACTGAATTTGAGACTCATACAGATAAATTCTTACTGTGTAAGGTCCATTTCCTTCAGCTTCCCCACTTCTTGCTTGTGTTTTTCTTGGAATTCCTTTGCGGCTTCTTCCTACGACAGGACAGCACAACAGATGCATTAAAGTTCTAAGTGCAACAGTGACCTTGTGATGCAAGAAAAACACCTTTCCCACTGAAAGAGAAGTACATCCTCTAAAACAAATACCAGATGATCCTGAAAAGCTTATCACTTTTATATAATTGCATTTTTATGTTATTTGTATACATATACTTGTAATATATAACTCCAAGCACATCTTAGTAGGTTCTGTGAAAAATCTGTATTGCAGATTAACAAAGCATGACTACAAGCATGTAACGTAAAGCTGTCAGGTTTTAATTACCATAAACCGACAGAACTGATGTGGAATTCTTTCCATCCAAGAAAATTTAGATTACAAGGCTTCTAGACTCAAGGGAACTCCATGAAGTGGTTACATATGTATCAAGAAGAAAGTTCAGAATTACCAAATCGTCATTTAAAGATTTCAGTGTTGGCTCCATTACAATATCCTTTGTTGCCACCATCTGCTCCTCCACAGCTTTTTCCTGGACTGTGTTGAACAACTGTAAATGAAGTAAGCCAACACATGTAAGACTTGCTGATGTTTCTTCTAGGTTATTGCATTAAAATAAGTAAGAAATGCTATCTGTCCCCATGAAACTCTTCTAACCTCTCAAATATTATCATGCAGTTGTTCATCTCTGATGCATGCATTCGATCATACTGACATAGAAAGCTCAAGGCTGCTTCCTGAAGGCAGAATTATATACAGCTTTTATAAAAATTATAAAACTAAAATCAGTCAGCACTCTGTCACTTGCATAAATACAGAGAACTCGTAGTTTTCAACACACTTTATTAATATGGCATCATTTGATTAACATTTGCAGCTAAAAGCTGCATATTTATTCTTTTGTATGTTATTTTCTTCGAGATAATAATAAGGGTGTTATGCTGAGCAGATCACCTCTCCAATGAACAACCTATGCCAGACTGCAGCAGCTTTGCTACTGTATCCCAAACCTTGAGAACTAGAGACCCCAGGCTCAGCAAGCAACTGCAAGCAGTTGGCAAGTATTCTGTCTGTCTCACCATTTGATAACTCATCACGTTACTCACTTTATCACAGACATTAGAGACAAAGAAAACCAGGTCAAAAACTTTCCAATTATTTCACTGGACTTCAAATCTACCTCTAAATGACACTGGAAAAGGTTTTTTTTCCCAAGAAAAGTTGAGATGTCACCAATGCTGTGAACAATCACAAGCAAATGGCTCAGGCTCAGCTGGCAACATGGACTGTATGCTCAGCATTTTGGTCAAGGCACTTCAACATTTAAAAACATAACACAAGCACTATTATTTAGGAATATACTATATAAATCAATGCCACAAATACCTGCTTTTTCCACTGGGATTTTCCCATCTTACAAAGAAGTTTACAATTACTGGGGACTTGTTGAAGATACACGGTTCTGATTCATCTTATTATTAGTGCCAGGCTCAGTACTGGAATTACACTTTGGTCCAATGCAACCAAGACAAAGCTTCTCATGATGCTATTACCTGAACCACTTTGCGGATGATTCTGTTGAAGAGCCCCATCAACTGACTGCTGGGCAGTTCTACCTCTTTTTCCAGTTGGTCCAGAGATTTATGCTGTAGGCCAATCCCTAGAAAAAGGGCCTGAGGAAATGACACATATTTCAGTTATAGAGACTTTCAGAGCAAATACAAATACATAATACCCTCTACACTCCCTACACAAGGCTTCTCTGGTACAAGCTGAAGCTTTGCTCAGATGCATGGGAACACCCCTAAATTTTTATGTAGATGGCAGATGCCATTCCATACTTAGTACAGCTGAATACCTTTCTCCTGAAGTACAGTTCAAGAGCTAGATTTTGAAGGGGTTTTAAGCCACAGTTTACACCATATTATAAATGCGCGGAGTGCTTTACTGAACACACAACAGAATATGATCCCTACATATTTTATTCAAAGCGAACACTGAAGGTGGAAGAACACTACAAGCAGGAGAAATCACAAGGAGGACTACAAAAGAAGCAATTAACTGAAGCAAAGTCTATTTTAAAGGTGACATGAGACAGGAAATTACTCCAAGCATATATACAAAGAGAGGTGAAGCACAGCTTGTTCTCACAGTGATACATACCGACTGTGCAGCAGAGAGAGTTATATCACCCATCTGGTTGAGAAAAAACATCCTGGCAATGGTAGGTACCATATCCATGATGAGATGATAATCCACCATGTTGCGAGAGTACATCTCTAATCTCTTCAGGTCATACGGGATGAAAACGGATTCTAATTCAGTACGGCTGATGGCTGATGGGTACAATAAAAAGACAACATAGTCAAGACTGTTCTTCATAGATATCCAGGATCTCAGTATTTAACAGGTTCCTTTTCATATCAGCAAGTAAAGGCCAACCGCGACCCCATAGGTTTACTTCCCAACACACTTCAGAATTCAACACACTAGGTACAACACTGCTATTCAGTCTGGCTTGGTTATTCAGAGCCTTTTCAGACAGACATCCGTCCATATGAAAAACAATGCAACTGTCAAAATAGACCAGCATATCAACTTAAAGATGTCAGAGAGACTGAAAACAGTGAGGGTTGAGAAACGCAATTAGCCCAGTTTTTAACTATCTTACACTGGTTTTGCTGTTAAGAGCTTTGTTCCCTTGTAGCAGCAACCAAAACTCTTTCACCAAGACAGATACTAAAAACCAGAAGACACGGATTACCAAGTTCTCTTAAGAGGACTCCCCGCTTTTAGACACACTGAGAAAACAGCAATTTGTTTTTAAGCCAGAAGTGACTGTTCGAACTGTCTTGTCCAGCCCTTTTTTTTATACTGCCTGTGTGTTTCTCCCAGCAAGTGCTGAAATGGGTCCAGTAACATGCAGCTGAACTAAAGCCTCTCTCTTAGGATCTTAGGAGGAACGTTGTCATCAGAAATCTGGAGATTGGAACGTGATGTCTTTCTAAGCAAGCTGCTCTGCCTACTGACCCTTGCTATTCAAAGCTTCCCTTTTAATTCCATACTGGATTTGGCAGCTGTCAGCATCCATCCATGTTTTGTCATGCATTTAGCTATTACAGTCAGGAGCCTTCTAATTTTGGGTTACTTAAATCTTTGATCAAAAAAAACAGAAGGAAAAAAAAAAACTACCAAAACAACCACTGCTACCTGTTTTCAGTGGCAGAAAATGTCCTCTTAGCTTTTACTTAGAAATACAAGCCTTTTTCTGGATAATAGGAACAAAACACAGTAACTGACCAAGAGCAATTCATGGCACTTCACAATATAATGCATATAATCATATAATGCATGTATTTAAGAACTCTGATATACATATACATAGACTTCAAACTGCAATCTAACCGAAGATTGTAAGCCAGGGTACTTACGTGGTTGTGGCTGCTGTTTGATATTTTTGTTCTGTAGAATATTCAATGCCAACGAGGGAGAGAACGTTCTGAACTGGTAGGAAAGCAGAGAAAGGAACCGCCTCCTAAAATCTATAGGACAAGATGATAAAATAAATGACTCCTGTGGCCCTCTAGAATAAACATCCCAGAAGAGTCTTCTAGTGTTAGCAAAATCAGTTACCCTTCCAGAAGGCAGTAAGCCAAGGCTCCTGTTCAGAGTCCTCTTCATTCAGCATCTTCAGCATGATGCACGAATGCTCACCAGTCAGGTCATTCTAATAAATAAGATACATTTCCCATCATCCCCATGAACCTTTTGTACTCTAAGCCTAACTGAAGACAACAAAGGTCTTTTAAATCAACAATGCATGTACCAACTGCTACTGATCACTTCTACCTAATGTAAAACCTATGAAATTCTAGAATTTGGTAAATCCCAGTGCTGAGGGATTTTGACTTCTTGAGGTAACCAGTAGTCACCAGTACTGCAAATTCCAGGTACAGCTCAAGAGCCAGAAAAACAACAGAAAAATGCAGTGACACGGCACAAACATACTATTCTCCCTAAAGTGCTGTAACTGCTATTGCTACTTTTGTAAACACCTAGAAAAACAAGAGCAGTCAGTTCAAGGGCCACTTGCATATTTTACCAATAACCACATTAATAACCCTCAACAGCTGCACCTTTGCTCCAATTTTTTAAGTGCAAACTACTTAGAAGACCATATTCACAACCCTAAAGCTTTACTCATTTAGTTAACTATAGGCCCAAAGAACAAAAACGAACATAAAACAAACCCCAAATGTAGCCTCAGAAAACTTTGCTGCTCAAATCACATCTCACAGAAGTTAATGGAAAGATGCCCAGTGATTTCAATAGGGCTGGATTTCATTCAGAAACAGTATGCTACTTACTGGTGTCTGCCTTAGATAAACGGGCACAAATCCAGCACGTTTCCAAAACCTGGGGAAAGGGAAAAGAGAAAACGCACTGAAAATTATGGAACTGTTGATTCTTTATATATTTGTGGTTAAATGCAATCTATCCACCCTACAAGAACAACCACTGAAAAGTAAGCAAAAGTCTGTAAGACATCCCACCAACTAATCAAAATGAACACTGACAGAAAGTAGTAACAGCAATCAAACTGACTGAGGTTCTAACTTAGAGGAGTGAAAAATGATGACTGTGGCATCAAAATATGAACAAACTTTCAAAGACTGACAGACATGATACAATAACTCTTGTATTTGACATGCTTCCAGGGCCTCCTTTCAAAACATGCAGGCAGGTTTTGACCAATAACATCACAGACTCCTACGGGATACCCTGGGGACGAGCTGAGGATTTACAGTTTACTTCGGAGACTCTGCTCTTCTTCAGTGAATGATGATTTTTCCCTGGCAACTTCCAGGTTTCAAATAGTCACTTGTGGACCAGGGAGAATCCCACACTGATCAGTAAAATCCTGCTGACATCCCTTTCCATCCTCCTGTCCCTTCTTGCATCTTAGTTGTGAACTGATCCTACAATTCATTTTGCCCAGTAAAAGGAGAATTAGTATGAAAACACCTACTGAGACCAAACATATGGCATCCCAGAAAAAAGAAAGAAGCAGGCCCCACCACAACTGTCACTGGCAACCTACCTCCACAGGCCATGGGGTGACTACTCATCAGCTGTGCAGGATGTTGCAAATTATGGCAGGAAGCCCTACATGTGTACCCCATCCTCTCCCTGTGCCACTATTCATCCTTTTTTTGTCTATCCCACTACAGCTAACAGTCAAATAACTAAAAAAAGTAATAGTGCAACACTTTATTCTCCCCCTCTGCCCTGAGAGGGATTGTTCAAATCAGGTAAGACATCTGAACCATTTGCTTTATAATTTGCAAAGATTGAGACTATTTCACAATAACCATTCAGTTCTGATGCTCTCCTGCCCAGCTGAACGATTCACCATCACATTTTGGCATTAACTTTGCAGGATGCTTGCCACAACACAAAACAGGCAACAGTCTCCGTATCAGAAATGCCAAATTGCACATAGCTGCCTAACACTGTCCTGACTAGGTCAGTCACAAATCTGCCTCCACTGCTCTTACTTCTGATGAACTCAGTCTCATCTCATCTGCTTGTACAGCAGACTAGGTCCTCTGTAAGTGGGGGGCAGGCCAGCAAGGAACCAAGATTTTAGGTGATAAATGACAGCTTTGCTTTTACGCTAGCAACAGGAAGAATTCTGTATTATTTTGAAACTGTGTCCCAAACTACGGATTCACGATGTCCCACACTATGGCTGAGAAAGTCTCAGAAACCTAGATATTTTATCAAATTTGATAATATTAAGAAGTTTGCATTTATTATAAAATTGTATGGTTTTATATAAAACTATGTTGTAAGATGGAGCTAAAACTTAAGAAATATTAATAAATTATTTACTGCTACAGTAACTCAGTTCCTCCATGGTAAGAAAAGCAAGAAGCAGCTACATTTGCTGGTGAAAACATTTACATTCATCAGGAAACTAACAACTAGCTTTGAAGTCAGCAGCAGCTCAAGCTTCTACAGGTCACAGGAAGTAGTATTTAACTTCCCCTTAATTATTACAGGCTGTTCTTACTTCTCTAGCTGGAAAAACAGAGCAATTAAAGCTAGTAAACTGTTCAGAAGGGTCAGAGAGACAACCAAGAAGGGAATGGGTTTGCCCTCAGAAAGATTGTGAGGAAAAACAACCCTGAAGGATACACTTAGGATCAACCCTACTGTACATCAGGAAAAGGTCTTACAGAAGTGGGCTTGGAGCTGTCCCAGTTTTAGAAACCAAGTGAAACATGCAGAGATAAAGAGAATATCTAAGGGCTAAAATATCTGCATCTATATCTATACACTATATTATTTATATATATTATATAATATATATATGTTATTTATATAGTTAAATTTTTGCACCGGATGTAACTAGCAAATAGAATACTCTTACTTGAGTAATCTTGGTGTTAGGCCGTAAGATACCCCTAGATAGTCTAGGTTTTCAGCTTGTCTCTCACTCAGTTTGAGAAGTAAAGGAGGCAAGTCTTTCCGAGGTGTCACAACCTCTTCTAATAAACTAACAGTCTGAAAAAAAAAAGTGTAAATAAATGGGTTAGTAGCAATCCTCGCAGAAATCTACAAGTTAGATCTCTTATTCTGCATGAAAAATAAATGAGTATTTCCTCCTTACAGAGAGAAATCATTATCGAGACTTACAGTGAAAAACAAACAACTTAGCATAACATAAAATACAAAAAAAGGTACTGAGCTCCATACCTCACTGCTTACAGTTGCAATTTCTTTTGGCTTTTGAATTGTTTTTTCTTCCAAACATGGGAATTTACCTTCATAGTACATCTGCAGTAAAGTCAGAGCTCTGCTGCCATAGCCCATCTGTGAAGTAGGAACAATACACTCTAAATAAAAAGATGCATCTAGTTTTTAAGACAAGGTAACAACTTTCTCCCCTTACAAAATGGCTAACAATCATCAGTGCAGAGATCACTGAGTCAGTGCAAAAATGCATTTTCTTTGCTACATAGCAGCTCCATGGAGAAGGCCACTACAGAACCTGGATGTCTGAAATCATAGCGAGACACCAGTTGGTAGTTTAGGACTGTGTAATAATTCTTAGTGCTTAACTCTGGCACTCAGAAAATGCCAAACATTAGTGTGAACATCTGGTAATCACACAATAAATATCACCGGATCTTGATTGTATACTGCTGCTTGGGATGCTGGCATGCTACAATGCTGCCTAGTAATGACAAAAGCACTGGTTTGCTACCCACCCATATGAAAGCAATGTCCCCCAGTCTGCTGTGGCATCTGACCATTTCTGTGTGTCTGACCTCATTCTGTTACTACCGCCGGCTCAGTCCCCAAGCTTAAAATGCTGAGAACTGGAGCAAATGAAATGTTTGCCCTGTTCTTGAATTCCGCCTGTACAGACATTCTCATGGTACCACTGCTGACTGTTGACAATAACTGGGTTCCAAAATACTTTACCCCCTGATAATCTGGATGAACTGCAATACGAACAACACGCCCACCAGAGAGGCCCCCGAAGTCTGGATCTTGAAACTGCGTAAGAGACAAAAGTCAATTTAAAGAACACAGATGGGTACTCTGGAAATAAGAAATAGTACTGAAACGTATCTTGGGTGTGAGTACACAGCCAAATTATTTACCTGCTCTGAAATGGTCCAGGGAATAAGATCACCAGAAGCTTTCTTCCCCCTAGAAAGGCTGTTCATGATAGACTGGCGAGAGATCTCTCCCTCCATGCACACCTGCCAAGAAAAGGCGAAAGACCATTAATGGAGAAAAAGTGTTTTCTCCTACAGTCACTCCACTACAGCAGAATCAAAATTTATACTCGGTTGCCGAGTCCATTATGCAGTATTGACATTTCATGTCATCCCTGCTCTGCAACATGATGAGCAAACGTGTGTGTCAAAAAAAGGCTTTGCCTCTAAAAGCCCTGTCTCAAAAAGCACACCAGTGGGCCAGCCAGGTACATCTGATGCAGCCGGCATTGCACTATGGTGCAACAGAAGCCTGAAAAGATTAAAGCACAGAAAGTGCTCTATGCATTTTCTGTAGTCCGTCAACACCAAACATAAAAGCTTGTCCCAGCAATATTTCTCTTTAATAAATATAAATGGGGCTTTTTCTTTTGAAAAACAGTAGATTTAACTAGCTGCATCGAACACAGATAATTAAGAATCTGTTATTAAGGGAGGAAGGAAGCATATAGTCAGATACCCAGCATTCAAGGGCTGAAATATTTCTACATCTCTAAGCTCGTACATCTAGGGAGTTTGTATTTTTGCAGAACTACTGCAAATGAAAGGAATGCTAGAAACAGGGGATAAGCAGAGTGAACCAGTGAACCTTGCAGGACGTTGAAATGGGAGGACTAAGTCATCTCTTGAAGCAGTAGTTCAGCTCCTCAAAAGGCTTCTCAGCACAAACACAGTGTGGAGACTGGGAGGTCTATGTGAAAGGATCAGCATCACAATGTACTTATAGAGCAGTTAGTGTTAATGAAAGAAAGTGGGGGAAAAAGCACTGCCTTCATACATATTCTAACACACAAAAATGCAGCCCTAAGCTACCATCTACTACTAGGTAGTACAGTTCTGTCATAGTACACTGGTAGTATACTGTCTCACAGCAGCGTGCTGCTTCATTATTGAACAATTCACTTCATAGATATATGCTGCACTCTTACCTGAACAACAGCAAGTACTTCTGGTAACGAATTCTGGGTAGGTGGAACAGGTGGCAAAAGGCAAAAAAGATGATGGGCAGGTGCATCAGATAGCATCTGGAGGTCATTGGGTGAGTTCTGGAGGGTAAAGACATATCAGAAAGTTGAAGAATTACTTCATGAGAAGAGCTTCAAAGTACAGTGTAATGTTACTAGCTGACTTCTAAACAATCCTCCATTTTCTGAATTTAGAGCTATTAAGAAACTCAGAACTAGTACAATACTGATGGATGAAGAAGCTCACAGGCCAGTTCATGGTTGTTACACTACCAGACAGTATCTGTTTTTCTCTAATGAAACCTCTTGCTCTCAAATGTATGGAACTGAACTTTCTATTTTTATATAGCTACTTATCTCTTAATCTACCGAACCTCAAATAATTATTTTTTAAGTGTCAGTTTTTTAGTACTCAGGACTTCAGTACTTACGAACTTCACCACTCACATTTACTAGTCACCCATGGTCTTGAAAACTTGAGATAAAATATTACTCTTTTCAGCAGTACAATGGTACTACTCTTTGGTTAACTTGAGGCTACTAGAATACGGTAAAGAGAACTGC
Source organism: Elanus axillaris (assembly GCA_026212715.1). Classification (NCBI taxonomy): domain Eukaryota; kingdom Metazoa; phylum Chordata; class Aves; order Accipitriformes; family Accipitridae; genus Elanus; species Elanus axillaris. Next base: position 27,321,129 of record JANZLQ010000022.1, on the reverse strand, counting down.
AAAAGAGATTAATTGCTGATACTATACTGACAAGCTTGTAGGCTCATCTAGAATTTAGTCTCCAGAATTTCTCAAGACAAAAATATTCCAGATATCTGTAAATCCAGTATATTCAACCAAGACCAAGGTAGAGATCTTCTCCGAGAAAGGAGAATACATATCTGTATGCAACAAGAAGCAACTGAAGCTGTTCAGAAATCTCAGGCCAATTCAAATAAACTGGCGTAACAAGTACTGCTCCCTCCACAAAATTCCTAGCTGAAATTTTGACAGAAGTAGCACAAGCTTTACCTTGTAGTGTGAAGCCACATAGAGGGCCATCAGTCTCTGCAGAAAAACTTCTGATGCTCTGTGGTAACAAAAAAGTGTGTCTCTATTCACATAGTATCTAACACAGGGGTTAAGGAAACAACCTCCTTGGAAACAAGGAAAAAAAATCTTGTTGGTTTAGGAGTAGTATTTTCAGTACAGCCTTGGGCTACATGCTGGCTTGTGCTTTTAGATTCTACAGTTCTATCTACAAGAATGAACTTTGGGCAGTGTTCATAGCTTTCACACCCTTCATCTGTAAAGCTAAACCTTTTGTAACTCCAACAAGGACTTCCCATCATTCAATCCCTCCTTAGGATTGTCTCTGCAGTAAAACTGGTAATGCCCTAGTAACACACACCACCAGTCTTATACGGCAGGGGCAACAGCCTAGCTCCAGAAGTGTGGTCTTAACAGACTTTAGCCTCAGCACATCATCTTTCAGCAATCACGTTAGCTGGAAAATCCACTATTATTCAGCTTGAAAAAGCCTCCTTCACCTGAAAGCAATATATTTTCCATCAGAGCACAACATGTGAGTAAGGATACAGGTCACAAGTCTCAGGCAGCGGGCAGCCGGAGATAATTCTGGTGATGCTGAGACAGTCCAAACACAGCAGATCGTTTAGCCACTTTTCAACTGGGTCACCAGGGGCATATCTGATTGATTCATGGAGGGAGACTTCATGCAATGTACGAGCTGCAAACAGATTCAAAGAACATCCAGTGTTGGAAATTACAGCTAGCAAAGAATCCAATAGGATCGGTGTCCTTTGAAGGGCTCCCAGGAGATTAGAAAATCATTACTTGCATAGCTTTCATCCCTTAAAAGCTTTTACATCTGAAAATCACGAGGAAAAAACAGAGATTTCCCTCATTTTCCCATACCACTACCTTCCTACAGCTGCAAAGTACATGGACACGTGGGATACCCACAGGGCTTGCCAGTCAGCAGCACCAGAGATCATGGCACCGTGTTCCAGAACACAATGGAGTACCTGAGGTGAGTTTAGCCGTAGCTGTAGATTTGTTCTCTGCTGTCATGGTGACTTGGGTTTGTGCACTCTGCTGACGGAGCTGCTGAATGAGCTTCAGAGATAGTGATCGACCAGTACCCTCATACCTGAAAAGCAGAAGACAAAAGCTTCTGAAGCTCTGAAGACAAAAGTCTGAAGCAAATAACCAAACAGCCAGCCTGAGCCTTGGGGAAGGCCCAGTACAGAACTAGGCTGCCATCCTGAGCTATGTGCTGTTCTGAGGCCTGTGAGGGCCCCATCCATCTGCAAAAACTGCTGCCTTTTGATGTTCTTGCGCATGCAGGACAGGGCAGCCTGCCCTGTCACTTTCTCAGTCTCACCATATTGGAAGGAAGATGTCATTCTTCCCACTCTCCTAACAGACTGCATAATCCTGTTTATATATTTGCTCCTTGCATCAGAACAGAAGACGTGCAAGTCAAACACTTAATGAATCCACAATGGAACTAAAGGAAAGTAGCAAGTTCAAGTACTGACTCTTGGTTATTTTAAGGAGCAGTTCCATGACAAGAGGAAGAATTAGCATGACCTGATGTAATAGTGTGTAATAAAAAAAGTACTGTAGATAAGAAATAGTCCACTTGCACAACTGCTTTCCCAGCTATTCAGTTGCTGCTCAAGCCTTACCCATTGATTGTAGAAGCCATGAAAACAAGGTAAGGGCCTAGCAGGTTTTTCACAAGGGGTAGAGGAATGGCAGCAGCTTCATCAATCACAACAAGTTCAGCTTGACCCAGTTTCACAGAATCAGCAGGGTGTATGTACTGCAAGGAATGAGAGGACACCATCATTTTCAACTAGAGCTTGTCTGGGAGTTAGGGAAATGTCAGAGCTGGCAAAGATAGAGCCATGAAAAGCTTTCTGTTGTCCCTATTCTCCATGACCATCAAGCCAGAGACTGAGACCTGAAAACAAACAGCCAGGAGAGGGTTCATGTTACCCTAACAAGGACTGGGTCACACATTTCCACACAAATTTATCTGCAGAGGTCATGAAACTAAAGGAAATCTAATCAGTAGAAACATAAGCTCTTCCTTCACTGTGTCTTTCACCTTCTTTTGCTTTTGTTTCAAGAAGAAACCCACAAGCAATAACCAAGGGAGCTCTGTAATCTACAAGTTATTCACAGAAAGAAATAAGGCATTTTGTGAAGGTCACTCACCAGAAAAAAAAAAAAGTTTGCCTTAAAGCAAAATCAATCAGCACAGTTACACATCACATTAAATGAACATGCTTAAAACCAAAGCAACTACAGCATCAGTAAAGCCAGCAGCTAGGAACAAAAACTAGAAAGGCAAGAGTGCAGAAGAGGCCAGTTACCTGAATGGTCTGTCTGTGCTCCTTGAACACATTCACTCTGACAACAGCCTTGTTAAACTCTGGATTTAAAGACTGAACAATCTCATAGTCCAGATGTTCCTAAGAGAAAACATGGTTAAAGAGTATGAACAAGCCAAGATCTAAGAAAAATATCATTTACCATTATCATCAAAATAAGCTTACTGAGAATACACTGTTATTTCAGATTCTAGTTAAAAACTCCTGCAACAAAAGCTTCAGAGGCCTGAGAACTGAGAGATTCTTTACTTATGTTAAAAACTATTTCACAAAGAAACTGATGTACCTAATTTAAAAATAGAGAAGGAAACATAACTGGACTATGATTCATTTTTGCAGAACATTACTAAAAATGCTGGTAGCTAATATATGTAAACAAAAAAATCACAGATGAGGTGCAAAACACTTCCTAAACAGGAACGCTGTGAAAGTACTGTAAAATAGTCTGCTCTCCTTACCTGATACTGCAGTGCATCAAAGCCTTTAAATATGAACTCAAAGAGAGTGTGAAGGTTATCAGGGCTTGGAGATGTGACAAAGATATTGGAGTAACTGCACAGAAAAATAAAACAAGAGTTTAACTCTTTTTCTAACAAATTTTACATATACATACTAAACTGAATGTTCTCTTTACACAAGGGGTTGATTTTACCTAATAACCAAAACAGCAGATTCCCTTACACACTTAACTCATTTTATGTGTGATTATTTTGATTTTTAAAGACTGAGGTTTTCTTATTACTATAAAATAGGAAATCTTGAATATCAGTATATGCAGCAATCAAAAGATGCAAGAATGAAAAGAAGGGATGTAGGACTGGAAATTACAAATATATTCCGATCCTGTCTTTTTAATTTTTTTTAATAAACTCATGGATGCAAATAAAGCTTGGGAGATTGTGGGGATGGATGCACTCACCCAAAAGCTACTGCCCCAGCAATAGCCAGTCCCAAAGCAGCAGATTTACCACGTCCCCTGGCTGCTGTTAATGCCACAGTGCTCCGTAGAGTCTTCTCAGAAATGGCTTCAATAAATTTTAGAACTGCTTTTGCCTGATGATCAGAAAAAAAAAAAAAAAGAAAAAATCATCTGTGTTTAAATTGCTTTCAGCATTACCTACAATTACCACTAGTACATGTCTAGGCAGTGAGAAGACCTGCTATAAAAGGGCTTAAGCAGTGCACAGCTCCGGGAGCCACCAGGCTGAACTGCAACTTGTCATTGGATACTCTGACACAGGAAACAATTGCAATGGGAGCTTCTTTTGCACTAGTCAGTGATTCTCAAATTGGAGTAAAAAAAGCATAAGGGAGGCAGGAATAGGGGCATATTAAAACACGGTATGGATTTTCAACTTCTATTCAGAACTAAACTGAACAGAAACTTCAGGATAAGTTTCCCGCTTATTTCAAACCCTGAGAGCTCATCATCTTTTTAAATGTGGACTTCTCTAGAGCAGCTTCCTGCCTCCATTCTAGTCCTTCCACTTATTCTCAGCTTCATGAAGAAAATCGCTGATACTGTTGTGGAGCTACCCTGTCCCATCAATTTTTCAAGGAAATTCTCTAAGACCACAGCCATCACTGTTCACACTCGGATTTGATTACATGCAAGACCAGACATAAACATCAGTACCTAAGGTGACCTGTCAAGTACAGAGTATCTCAAATTTAAACACTACACCAACCTGATCCAGGGTTTTGCAGCCATCCACCAAAACTCCTACAGGCTGTGTATCCTGCAAGCTCTCCTTCAGTTCTTTCAGCTCCAAGTCCTGTGGCTGGAGACTATCTTCCTACAAGCACAGGATGTACCACAACAGGATTAGTAAAGCACACTTTGGTACAATTATACTTTTGTGATGCCTTCTGATATCTTTTATCAAGCAGAGAAAGATATCTGAAAGGAAATGTTACCACAGGTTGAATACACTCCTTATAAACAGAAAAATTCAAATGGCAGACAGGTATTTAACACTTCAATTTTAATGTGTCTTCAGGAGAATGGTTACACAAGAGGTGGGTAACCTGGCTTCCCCAAGCTTGGAGGGAAAAAGGAAAAGATTTTTCAGTACATGGTAACTGGAGAATGGCATGGCTAGGAAGAAGAGAGCATAGACAAATTCTCTGAAGAATTTAATTAATTTTTCAGTCTTCAGGCTGTGCCAAAATTTTATGATCTTTGTTATACCTGTCATGTGAGGTGTACATGTTGTCATGTAGGGGGAAAAACTACTGCAGCAGCAATAGATCAGTTTTCTAACCAATTTTCAAAGCCAAACAATAAACTTGGAGATGAAAGCAATCAATTGTAAATGGGAATGAATTCTGATTTTCCTTATTGCTACTTAAAATTCCAAAGGCATCAGTCTGTCCATCCAACAGTTAAGCATTTGTGCTGCTGTCAATATTGTTATAATGCTAAGGAGGCGTTCTTTTGTTTTGTTTTTTAAAATCAGTGCTCTGTTAAAATGTTTTTACCATCTCTGACATAACCTACGTGGGTACTCCTTAGGCCACACAAAACAGTTCAAAAGGTTAAAGATTTCTATTTAAAACTGGTTCCATTTTACTTTTGGCTACAACTGAATGTAATAAAAAGATACATTTCTAACAGTGCAAGCTATACATCTGGCTCATATTCAATTAATGTTTCCTGAGACGTGGCACATGTAACTCAGAAATTGAAACGACTACCACAGCTTCTAGGTATCAGGTGTCTCCTGAGCTTGTAAATATACTTATTTCCAAAGTGTTTTCCCCCCCTCCAACTGTCAAAAGATCTTTTTTGTTTCATCCCAACTGTCCATCAGCTTGAAATCTCCCTATGCACTTCTGAAACAGAAACCACAGCAATTAAGCTCCACCTCACTAGGCTAAACAGCAATACAGCAAAATCAATAGATACAAGCAAGCACAAAAAAAAAAAGCTGACACGCAAAAACCCAAGGAGGAAAGAAAAGACAGCTTCCCATGCTTCACCCATACCAGGTATAACTTTTGCAGAACATTCTACTTCCTCTCTGCAAGACCATTGTTTGATATAAATCAGGGTGAAAGGAAAGCTTCCTCCTTTTTAAATCCTTAACACACTGTGGTCAACTCAAACCAATTTCTCCCAAGGAAAAACGGCTGACATTGCTTACTGACCTGCGACTGCGGTGGAACAGGTGTGATGTTTGCAACGTGACTGGAGATGGGCAAGATATTCAGCTGATCATCAATCACGATGCAATTCTTGCATGAGGCCAGAGACAGAATGAACCTGAGCAGTCAAGCAAAGGCAACTCAGTAAAAACACTAGCAACACAATTGCATTTTGGTAGTTGATTTAAACTCTTTTCTAAACCCAGACATAGTATTTACAGCTACAGCTACTTACTGCTGAGCTAAGACAAGTTCACACGACTGGTGGTACGCCTCTTGCCACAAAATCAGGATCATCTACACAGAACAGGCATCCACTTACCAGGATGTCTCCAAAGAAGAATGCTAACTAAAGACAATCTACCAAGAGAGCATTTAAGCGGGAGGTAGTTGCATAAAAGTATAACATGTGAATCCACAGCAATTGTCACGAGTGCTGAGCCCTAAAGACTGCAGTCAGTGCTGGCTTATTAATCCTTCTAATTTCTGACACCACATAACCACCTGCATGCTAAAGAACGATTTCTGCAGTTTTCCTATGGCTAGAGCTAGGGCTTGCTCACTCAGTAAGAGCTCTTATTCTGTACAACAAAAGCAGAAAAAGCACCTTTGCAAGATACTTCTAAAACCACAGAGAATACTCCACACTAAGCAGTTTTATGTTTTACAGAAGTGCAGTAAGTATCTGAACTTTGGTGCATCTGGAGCATATATTTCTACAGAGCGTTTCAAGAAAGGGACTCAGAACAGTCCAAATTTGGACCTATTTGCATATATCCCTTGTAACATATGCCAAAACTTTATATACAATTCCTCCAACAGCAAACTGCGTTCGCTTCCAGAACAATACGTGAAAAATTCACTAAAGCAGCCAAGAAGCCCTATTCCAATGCAAACCTATAGGATGCTCTCCTAACATGAATACACAACATTGTTCCAGATGCTTTTTTTGGGCATACTGCCTAGATCCTTTACACTCTTAATAACTTACCTCTCATTAAACCGTCCTACCACGTCCTGGTGTGCCTCTGTTCTATATCGAGAGTGTACATCCTGAAACAAAAAGAAAACGCCAGTCTGGAGAAGGAACAGCAGTAACAGTGGTATTTACGAGACTGTTACTCATGGGACAATCCAGCTTCTTTTCCACTCTTGTGGATTACAGTCTCCCTTTCCATCAACACCGCATCCCAGACAGCATTCTGATTTTCTGTTTGTTGTGAAACATCCACATTTTCCAAATACTTATTAAAAATGTACTTTTCCCACCAGTACTTTCCACAGTGGTCTTACTTATTCTCGCCTGCCTTAAAGGTCAACTCTGCCAGGTACAGAACATTTCAAACATCTCAGGGATGCTAAGAAAAAACAGTTTATCACTTTAATTCACCAACTGGCATTATTACTAATGGAAACAGTTCCTGCTCTAGGTGTAAGTGTACCAAGTGTGAATAGTTCGTATCTAGAAATACATAGCAGCTGTGAAGCTGATCTCACCCAGCAACAGGTCACAAAACACTCAGGCGGCCTATTTTTTCCTTGTAACGTAACAGCATTTCAAGACACAGTGGTTGGCAGAACTGCCTAAGCATAAGACATTCAAACATAGATGAATGAAGGAGCAGGAAAGACGATGGAAGGAAGACCATAAGAAAAGCAAAAACTAACCACTTAGCATCACCACAGTGTACCCACTTACATAAAACAGACACATTACATAGAACATACCATGGTCATTGTATAAAGCTGCTTCAGTGAGTTCATAGTTCTCAGGAGGATCACCACAATTCCACCCCCTTCTACTGTTTCAACAGTTCTAGCTAGCAGGTTTGGAGTCAAGGCTTCAAAATCCTAGGAAATAAATAAAACCTCAAAGTTGCCTAGAGTTCACCAGCACAACTAGCACCTACTAATAGGACCAGTAAATCTAAAACCATTATTTCTCAAAGCTCAATTCACGCTTAACATTTATGTTAACCAACATCCTGTTAAAATTCTACCGGCAAAGCTAACTCATCCTCACAAAACTTGTAAGATATTTAAGGCCACCTTAACTGAAATAACAGAAGCAACAGATACTATTCCTGCAGCACTTAAACTGGAAGCAATTGATACTAGTGCAATGTCCTTTTTAAGTCAAAAGTTTAACTCCTTACCTGAAGTACACACATGCCGAAAGTATTACCAAGAATCTTGTGAGTTTCATTGTAATAGCAGTAGCGAATGTTTGTGGCTGCTATAAATAACTCAAAAGGATCATCGTCCTTTATGTTTAAAGTTCCACTTTTAATCTTCTTCTGGAGTTGTCTCATCCTCTTCTTCCGGTGGCTGGAGAAAAAAATTATACAGAAGTTTGCTTGGAAAAAGGTTCGAGAAAACTGCATTCAGGCCTATGTTCAAGTTTAATTGGAAGACAGAGTGGAGCCTCCAAGGAAAAAAAATCTTGGATCACACTTGCTGCTTTCACAATATGTTCCCATGTGCCCTCACCCCAAAGTAGTGGATATCACACAGAACCAGCTGGTTTTGCAAGAAGCCACTTGGTTGGCATCATGCAGTTTCAGGTAACACTTCCTTCCTGACTTTGTGTGCAGACTGTAAGTAAGCAAACAAATCTGAGAATTCACATTTTAAACACTTTTTCAAAAGTAAGGCATTCTAATGCTTAATCTGCATTCAGTCCTCAATACTGCTGAGGCTAAAAAGCTAAAGAATTAATGTTTTGGCCTTTTGAGGTTAAAATGGTGAGGGAGAGAGATTGGTCTCGGACAACAGAGTTAGCATTAGTGCTACAGAAAGAAACCAGAAGTACCTACTGCTGATGTCAACTGTATTACAGAAGCCAAATTTTAGTTCTGGAAGATGAAACTTCCTACAGCTCCTTGAAGAATGAATCTTGTTTCTCCTTACAAGTACTCCACACAGCCTAGGCTCAGCAGACCAGTTATGGAGCTTTTGATTCTCACAGAGCAGTGACCGCAGCACGAGACACAGGGTATCTTACCTGCTAAAGCCCAGCTCCTTTTTGTAACACCATAGGACAGAGGGTCGGGCCTTTACAGTTGCTTTAGACAACATGTGATGAAGTATAACCACCTGCCAAAACACAGAAACATTCATCAACGACTGTACTCACAAGCTAACAACAAAGACCAAGGTTCTTCTATACTTCATTTTACAGCTATGTTTTCTACTAAGCAACCCTGTGCAAAACAGAAGGATCCCTTGACATGTTGTGAAGGTTACATTTTTTTATACAGACCTGTGTGTCTGTGCCTTCTCCAGGGCTGCATGACACTAAAAACACTCAGTTATACCTGTCATTTCATTTACACTCTTCTTTGGCAGAACTGCTAACAACTGCAGAAAGCGAAGGCAATTATTCCAGGTTAAATACAGTTCCTGCTATTTGTCTCTATACTACATTTTGCAGAAGGTATTTCAGATTTCGTCTACAATTTAATAAGATTTCATTTTGAATTTTAATCTTCGAGCGGCTTTGGCAACCCATCCCACTGCTATGTAGCCTGCACCTTCAGTAAGCACGCTTGCTGCTTTGGAATCCAATTTGTCAGTGAAAATACTGAACGCAAACAGACTCGGGGTATGCCCCATCAGAATTTGCCCATCCACTTTAGCAAGAAATTAACGACAACTTTCTTGTACCTCCAGCTAATCAACTCATTATTTTTCAAGGTTTTTTTATAACTAGTTTATTTTACTTCCCCAGGAACTGGAGCTAACTGAGAAGACCTATCCTACAACGTTATGGTTTTGCTGTGCTGTTCTTGCCCTTTCCGCTCGAAAAACACAAGTCTGGAGTCCCTGAAGAGAAGCGAAACTTCTTCCGTACGATGTTACCGAGTAGGTCCAGTCCAAGTTCTGGTGTGGTGGCATCTGCAAGATGACTCAGTACATAAAACACGGTTCCAGCACAAAACCGTAACATCTTACCACAGCACCGAGGTAGGAAAGAAGCGCCTGCCAGCCAGAAAATTATCTCTGGCCCCAGTTTAAATAAATAAATAATTCCGATTTGCCTGTACTCGCTGTAATTTAACGTTCACGAGCTTCTCCCACAGGAGACGCCGAAGGACGAAGTCTCCAAAACCATTTCTAACAGCCTTTCGCCTTTCTGCACGGGGGCGAGTTACCTCACGCACGCCGAGGCACGCCATTGCTCCTCCGCCTTACTCGCTGCCGGTTTTAACGCTTGTTTTAAGAAGAAAAAGCCGGTGCCGGGGAGGGGGTGGATTACAGATCAAACGTTCTTCAAAGGCTCGGTTCAGAACCAGCACACACAAACACACACACCCCCCGCCGCGAGAGGGTTACCTGGTCCTTGCCGCGGTCGCCGACCACCACGAAGAGGGCCCGCTGCCGCTCCACCACCCCGTTCTCGATCAGCACCCGAATACGGTTATCTACCTTCCGGCGCTGCATGGCTGCGGGCCGTTCGGACCTTTTTCGCCGCCCGAGGGTCGCCTGGGGGGGGGGGGGG